>PQWD01005541.1:0-73605 GCA_019425675.1 Leucinodes orbonalis
GACGATTGAATACAAAAACATCGTGGGGAAACCTGTGCACGCCTGCGAAGAGGTTCAAAGGTGTCAAGTCGGCCAATCCGCACTGGGCACGTGTAGACGGCTAAGGCCTAAACACCGTATACGGGTTGGCTCATGCCCCTCGATGGGGACGTTTAATGAGCTGATGATGATAAAGACAATCACCTGTTAATCACCTGATTATCTGAAACGGTGATTTCGTGTTTAAGAGAGTACATTAAGCCATCGGCCCGTTTCAACCATTGGGCCTACGTGGTCGGCGACGGCAAAATCTCCCCGTAACTATTACCTGTGGTGGGACGATAAGATAAATAAATATCCACTGACAATCATATGCTATATTTTTTTTAATTATCAATGCGTTTACGTTTGGCCCCAGTCTCGCCTGATGGTAAGCGATGACGAGGCCTATGATGGTACACGTTTACCCAGAAAATGCCTATTCACTCTGGCTGTATTCAAATACATCGAGGTTATAAGCCTCTGGAAACACAGAAGCAGGAAGAGCGTTCCACTCCCGAACTGTGCGAATCAAATAAGATGCAGCGAACAGCTTAGTGCGAAATAGTCCCAAACTAAGCAATAAACCTATAATATGGGTACTAAACAACCTATAAACATACTTCTATGATTGTTGTGAACATTATTACGCTGGGGATGAAATTAAAGCATTTTTACATACTATGTCATTTTGGAATAAATAAATATCCACTGACATTCACACAGCGCCATCTAGCCCCAAGTTAAGCGTGAAGCCTGTATTATGACTACTAAACAACGGATAAACATACTTATTTATTTATTTAACAATTTATGCACACACAGAAAAGACAAAACACAATAAACATGGAAAAGTACGTACAAAGGCACAGCTTATTTCACAATGAAATCTCTTCCAGCTGGCAAAACAAAAGGAAACAAGTAAGAAAGTAGGCAAGTGTGTACTAATAATAAATAAAATAACATATATAAAATATATATGATTATGGATAAATACATAACTTATAAAAAAATATATATATATAAGCACCCTAAATTATTTTAATTCATATAGACTAAATAAATGATAAATTTACATGTAGAAAAATATGTCAATATACATAAATTTAAATAGAAGAAAGATAGAAGTCCTTAACTCGTCTCTTAAACAAGGAGACACTTGCACTATCGCGAATTGTAGAAGGCAGAGAATTCCACAGTCTGACTGCATGAACACGAGAATACGAGAAGAAATCAGACTTATGTGCTGGAAATTTAAGAAGAGACCTTAAGTGGGACCTACAAGGATCATCAGGTTGGTGTACAAAAGAAAAACGATTCCTTAGATAGGAGGGATAAGTAGGGTTATGAGGACATTATATAGAAGGCAAAGAATTCGGGTATTCCTACGTTGACGTATTGGAAGCCATTTAAGTTCAGCTCGATAATGTGAAACATGGTCATATTTCTTAAGGCCATAAATGAACCGGATAGATAAATTTTGCAAACGCTCAAGTTTGTTCAATTGTTCCTCAGTAGCATCAAGGCAACAAACATCAGCATAATCTAATAAGGGTTGTATAAGGGTCTGGGCTAAAGCTATGTAACCGTAGGTAAAAAGCTCTGGAGACACTTCAAAGAATGAAAAGTGTAGAATACTTTACGACTGATTTCCTTAACATAAGAACTCCAGTCAAGATGTGAATCAAATATTACTCCCAAATTTTTAGCAGACTCAGTGTATGGTATTGGCACCCCATTAAATGTCACAGGAGAAATAGACGAAATATCTAAAGTGTTACACATGCGCTTACTGCCAATAATCATCGCCTGTGACTTACTTGTATACATTTTTATTGTAAATACATACATATTATACATAGAAAATACCCAGACCATTACAAACAGACATGTTCATGCACACAAATGTTTGTACTGCCCGGGGATCGAACCATATGGGTCGTCAAAATAATAATGGCATAAGGCTGGTCTGGTCTGTCTACTCCACTAGAAAGGAAAAACGATTCATATATGTATAAGAGTTTTTTATTACAGCAGTCTGTCAATAACTTTCGTACTCATCGATTTCACAAATTACTTTTCCCGTCACGGTCTTGTCATAGAAAATTACTTATCTATATTCATGCATTAATTTGCACCTGAGAGAGACCGTGGATGGAAGACAGCTAAGGCACCTACCTCACTCTTCACAGTTCTTTTAATAAAATCATTATTTTTTGTTCGCAAACAATGAAAAGTATAGTGTAGATGATGCCATTCACTATGAAAAATTTGCAAACTACTAGAAAAAAGAACACGTAAAACAAAACACAATATTATGAAAAAGGAAAAGCAGTAAAAAAATAACAAAAGCATATTTCGTTAAGTATCAAAATAAATAGGGTACTTCCAACTAAAGAACTATGAAATTAAGTATGTAATGACATGCCAAATTTAATAGTTTATTCTTAAAATTCTACGAAAGAAAAATTTTGCGAAAGGGTCATTCTGCGAAAGGGACATGCTGCGAAAGGGGCGTTTTTCGAAATGGTCTTTCTACGATAGGGACGTGTTGCGACAGGGACGTTCTGTGAAAAGGACGTTTTGCGAAAGGGACATTCAGCGAAAGGGACGTTTTGCGAAAGGTATATTCTGCGAAAGAGACGTTTTGCGAAAGGTATATTCTGTGAAAGGAACGTTTTGCTAAAGGGATATTCTGCGAAAGGGACATTTAGCGAAAGGGACGTTATGCGAAAGGGACCACTTCAATGTCCCACCCTTGTGCATTAGCGTCAAATGGATTTGAATAAAACAGTTAAACCTACCCAGTAATACACTTCAAATAATATTCCTCATTACATGTCACTGTAACGTAATACGTAAACAACAAAGGTATTTAATATTAGATGTAAACATTTCCTTATTGATTTGATCAGCAAAGACGTACCCGGTCTATCTCTCCCAAATTATATTAGAACACTTCATACTCGTAGCTAAAATTGAAAGTGACTGAAATGTTATTTAATACGTGTTTATGGTATAACAATTAAATCTCTATTCTCAGACAATAACAATTTAGGGAACTTGTTAGCTTGGATGTCAAGGTTATGATTTATCGGAATTGTCTAGGCAGCCTGAACCAAGATTTCGGTTATCAAAGTTTATTCGTAATCATCATCAGCCCATTAAACGTCCCCACCGAGGGGCACGAGCCTACCCGTATAGGGTGATTAGGCCTTAGTCGTCCACGCGGGCCAAGTGCGGGTTGGACGACTTCACACACAACCTTTGAATCTCTTCGCAGGCGTGCATGAAGGTTTCCTCACGATGTTTTCCTTCACCGTAAGAGCGTCGGATAACGTACATATATCTTCGAAAATTCGAAAACACATTGGTACGTGTCGGGATTTGAACCTCAGCCCTCCCGGTAGGAAGGCGACAGTCCACACCATTGAGCCACCGACGCTCAATGGTGTGGACTGTCGACTGTGGTTATTCCTAATGTGTTTGATATTTCGTAAAGCACTGAACTGTATACTGGGCTGTCAATCTATGTATTCTTGAAAATACACATAATTAAATATTATGCAGTGAGTATAAAAACGATTTGAGTAAAATAAAATGGAAGAATTTCAATCGAAGTGTTACTATATTCAAGATTATCAATCAAATAATTAAGCTTCTCTCTCTATCTTCAACCTATCGCAGCCCACTGGACATAGGTCTCCCCCATTTTGCGCCAGACATCCCGGTTCTGCGCTTTTCACATCCAGCTTCCACCAGCGACCTTTCGCAAGCCGTCGGTCCATCGGACTGGATGGCGTCCTACGCTACGCTTGCCAAGACGCGGTCTCCACTAATTAAGCTTGCTACATCTTTATTACAATGAAATAAATCACAAAGTAACATTTATTGATTGCGATCCCCTCAGAATTTGACAACAATAATCAACAAAAAATATCCACAGACATTCACATAGCACCATCTAGCCCGAAACTAAGCATTAGCATGTGGATACTAAACAACGGATAAACATACTTATATATTTTTTGTAAATACATACATATTATACATAAAATACACCCAGACCTATACAAAAAGACATTTTCATGCACACAAATGTTTGTACCGCCCGTGGATCGAACTTGAAACCCTTGGTGTTATAGCCAGCGTCTCAAACATTACACCAGATGGGTCGTCAAAAACAATACTGAATTGTTCAATATCATTTTTTACTTATTTATTTGTGATTCGGACAAAGTTTTGTGTCTTTATATTCCAGAGACATATAAAATGCTATCTAGGCACTGAAGCCATCGTCATTACAAACCCAATTATTTCACGTCCCAACATGAGCAACCTTAAATTTTAATTCCAAATGGCTGTTACAAGGGAAACCTCTTTACGTAAGGCGATAACACTAAAACAACACAATTGTTGAACTCCTACATTCAGTGTTCTGACGCCCTGAGGCTAAAATATACTAACTGAGAAGTTAAGTTATGAGTTCAAAACGAATAGTGCAGATCAATTTCCATTTTTTATGTTCAAAGTAACCAGGACGCTCAGGACGCTCACCTGATGGTAAGTGCCTGCCTATAACAAAGCGGCATTGAAGGAGACCAACAACTGAAAGACAGTTAAATTCTTCAATATGTACTCGTTGTAAAATTATTATAATCCTTCCTTGATTTCATGTAGTCTAATTTGTTTGTTTATTGTCAATGTGTCAAATGTCATTACCATAGAGTAAATTGTAAACTCAATAACGTTCCGATTCACCCACTTGTATTTTTATTTTAATTAATTTAATGTAATGTTTAACTTTTTTTGTACATGTTTTAACAAGTGCTAAACTAATTTATAAATTTATTTAATGTCCTGATTGTGTGACGTCATTTATTCACTGGGTTCCGTCAGAATATCGGCGCTATTGCGACGCTTCATTTATAGCGTCGCAATGGCTTAAGCTGAGACGGAACCCTTTGACCTTTTTTTTTCTGTGTGTTTATAGTCTTATTTTAAAAATATGTGCGTAGTATATGTAATGTTTTTTCGACTATGTTTTTTATTGTAAAGGTCAATAAATAGTTTTTCTTTCTTTCTTTCTTTCTTCAATAATGCCGTACTGTGCCCGTCACCTGAGACCACAGATGTTGGGTCTCTTATAGTTCCGTTTATCAATACCATTTTTCCCATTTAACTGCATGCGATTACTATCACAGTTGTCACATCAATTGCAGTTTATATTTTATAGGTCTACGGCAGGTTTTAGTGACTTGCTAATATGGCTTGGGCCTGGGTTAAGCTACTATTGAAATGCTACTACCATAAATCAATGCGTCTTACCTCTTTTAACATTTTTCTGTAAGAGATTCACTTCCTATCACACATTTTGGCATGTTTAGTGATTTGATTTCAAACTGTAAAATATTCTTGCCGTGTTATATCAGAATACATTTATCACCAACTGTACTCTTTGCGCGGGTGTCGTAAGGCGACGCAAGAAACATGCAACGTGTCGCAGCACTCTCGTTCAACCTAAACTTTTATAGGTTCTACTATTTAAAACTCGTCTGCCAAGAGCAGAGATTAGGGCACAACCGATTAGTAAAATTACCGGGTATGAGAGACCTAACATCTGTTGTCTCTGGCAGTGCGGCATTGATCGAGGATAAAAACTGTCTATCAGTTGTTGGTCTCCGTCAATGCTGCTTTGTCACCGTCACGTTTATCATTTAACATCAAGTGAGCGTCCTGTACACTAAACATAAAAAAGTGAAGGGTTCCCTTTCGGTGACGATGCCTTGATTCCAGCATTCATAATAAAAGCACATTTTAAAATGCCGGTAAATAAGCAAATCAAAATATATAACATGATCACCAATATCTCAAATAAATCTATTTTTAAGTTGGCCGCTTTTAGCGATTGGCTTTCATTACAGAAACAATATCTCCGGTAAACGGAACACGTGTCAACAAAATCGGTTACGACACTCATTTTTTAAAATAAATCCAACCCTCTACAAAATCAGGCAACTGACGCTTGATATGAAACAATTGCTTTTCTAATGAAAATTTCCATAATTAGCGAAGCTATAATGATGTTCGTTTGAAATAAGATCAAACCCGACGGAACAAGGTAATTGTTTGTCACTCACATTCCTAAGACTACACGAGCTCAATGATAGTTACTGAGTTGTGACAAGCTATTTTTGCCACAATATCATATTAATAATTTTATATATTTGGTCTGCAGCAAAAACACTATATTAAGAGATAAGCTTTATATTTGTTAGCAAAGCGAGTCCTACTCACTAGCTGGCAAATCCTTTCACCACGATTGATAGCATCGGATAATGCAGTCACTGTGGCTGCTTTCTGTGCCGCTGAAATTTAAATGTGCGTTTGCCTTCGACACACTAAAAATAAGAGGAAGCTTTTTGTTCCCTTTTGGTCCTTGTTAAGTTTTAAACATGTGTGTGCAAATTACATTATAATATTTTTTATAAATTAGTAGAATATTATCGTTTCATGTGCAAAAAAATAGTCGCTAGCTTAATGAGAAGTCTTCTATCATCGGTAAATAAATCCTTTCATCTTTACATCACCATAGTCAGCTAATTAAACGTCCTACGAGAGGCACGAGCTTACCCGTAAAGGGTGTATAGGCCGTAGTCGTGCGGACTCAGCGTTGATCGGTCGACTTCACCCACAAACTTTGAATCTCTTTGCAAGCGTGCGAAGTTTTCCTTTGCGACTGATAACTTACATATAATTTTGGTACGTGGCGGGATTTGATCCTGCGCCCTCGTAAGGCACAAGCCCTCCTATACAACATGGATATACGGAGATTAGGCCGTAATCCAACACACGAGCCCATTGTGGATTGGCGGTTAACCGATCTTCCTAACAATATAGACTTCCAAAGCACGGAGGATTGGAGATAATATTTACGGTCACGAATTTAATGATTGACCTTAAACTGCTCAGCTACTTCACTGTTTGTAAAATATTTGTACACTAAAATCATTGCTAAAAAAGGCTGTACTATTGAGTTTTCTTGGGTGCTTCTTTCTCAACAGGCCAAAACGCCGAAGCGCTTTTTTCCAAGTATCAAAATACATTATTGGTCTTTACTTTGGTATTTTATAGGTATTTTTTTGTATTGTTTTTGACGTTCATAAGTGCTTTTGGTAAGCCTAATCTGAATAAATGAATTTTGACTATGACTTGACTTTGACTTGACTTTAACTTGGCCCTTGAGATAGTTGCTACCCGTTACCGAATCGATCCCGGGATATTAAGTGTTTAGTTAATATAAATAAATATCCAAAGACATTCACACAGCGCCATCTAGCCCCAAGTTAAGCGTGAAGCCTGTATTATGGGTACTAAATAACGGAAAACATAGTTACTTACATACATTTTTTGTGTAACTACATACATATATGATTAATAATACTATTATAATAGAAAACACCCAGACCATTGCAAACAGACATGTTCATGCACACAAATGTTTGTACTGTCAGAGGCAATATTAAGTGCCGTCTAGGTGACGGTGCGGAATTTGCAGCGATGCGTAATATGATTTCGTCGTTTTTTTATCTTAAATATACTCTGAATAATTGCTTACTCAGCAATTATTCAGAGTATATTATTATTTGTCCATGGGCGGCGGTGACACTTTCCATCAGGTGAACCGCATGCTCGTTTGCCTCCCTATGTTATAAAAAAAAAGATGTAAAAGGCATAGATTCCGTGATATGCTCACAAAACAATCGAAAAAAGTGTTCCGTATTCAATGACAGCACACATACACATATTTCGAATGAGCGGACATTTACCTAAACAAAAGATTACAAACTGTACTCTCTTCGGCGGTTCGTTTTTAAGGCACGGATGGCGTATCTACCTTTATATATACAGAATATCATTGTTATCTGGAGGTGGTATATGCTTGTGTCTTATACCTTCATTTCTTTAGGTAGTATTCTCTTCAACCTATCGTAGTCCACTGCTGGACATAGGCTCCCTTATTTGCGCCAGATACCCCGGTCCTCCGCTTTTCTCATCCAACCTGCACCAGAGACCTTCCGCAAGTCGTCGGTCACATATAATATGGAGCGTCGGTGGCTCAATAGTGTGGACTGTTTCTTCAGATCTGGAGGGCGCAAGTTCAAATCCCGCCACGTATCAATGTCTTAGCGAAATTATGAAATTATGTGTATCCGACGCTCTTACGGAGAAGGAAAACATCGTGAGGGAGCCTACACACGTCTACGACAACATTTTCAAAGTTGTGCGTATAGTCGACCAATCTGCAATGGGCCCACGTGGACGACAAATGCTTATACATACACCATATACGGGTAGACTCATGCCCCTTGTTTAAACCTAGGCTTGGTCTTTTAGCGTTTGGCAACATTTTTGGATGTACTTTTCGTACTCGTAACTAAAGTACGTTTGTATAGTCTTTTTCCTGAATTTCACTAATCAAACACACGATACTACTAGATTTAAGAATACTCCCACAAAACCAGACCCAATATTTTAATAAGCAAGACATTGTTTGCCAAAAAATATTGTAACAAATACAATTCATTATATACATTCTTTACTCATTCAGCAATTGTCTTGAGCTTTTTCAGGCCGCAAATATGAGATTGAAATTTGTAAATGACCTTACATAAAATACCAGAAGCTTCGATGGACGTTCTCGGTGAATTTTTGTTTATCAGCAACGTTCATTAGACTTGAGGCTCTTAGAGGATTATCTCTTGTGCTTTCGTGGTTTTCGTAAAAAACTGTGAATTCAAATTCAACAGAAATTCAAAAAGGTTTTTTTGAATAATTAAGCTTGTTGTTTTTTGTGTTAAACAAAACGTTAAGCCGTAACACGTAGAAATTTGTATTCACTTAGTCCTTTAAGAAGTGTTTCTTTTAGAGATCCATATTAATAAACGAATCTTTGATCACTGTACTGTGTATCCGTCCAAATTGGGTAGTAAATCTTCATCGTCTTAAAAGAGACTGGATTTGAACTCAAAATAAACGTGATTCTCGTGTTTACGTTTAAGTAATATTCTTCGATATTCATCATTGAAGATTCAGAAATGTCACGGTTGAAGTATTTCAAATATGCAATTCGATTACGAAACAAAATGATGTTTTCATGAATATAATGAAGGAATAAATGAATCGCTTCTTTGATAATAATGAATGAGCACTTCAATCTACTGCCCTGCCCGGGGATCGAGCCCGGAACCCTAAATGTTGCAGACGTCTCGACCGCAACACCAAATGGGTCGACAAATATATATTTAGATTTAATAAGAAAATACACACTAGCTTAATTCCAATATATGTCACAGTGGTAACATCCCGAAACAATACAAGATTCGTTATTCCGCATACTTTTCGTCCTCCATAAGGAAATTGGGGTACCCTAGTTTAGGTCGCCATTTTTTTCTCGCAGAATATTAACACATTCCACAAAAGCGTACCGTTTTGTAAATAAGTTCAAACCTTTTGCAAGTTTTCCGCTGGGTTATGGAGATTTGCCATAGACGATGCGAGAACTGGGCCGCGATTTCATTAATATACTGGTGATCCGCCCTGGCTTCGCATGGGTGCAATGCCAGTGCCAAATAACATAAAAAAATTATGAACGTTGTTTATAATGATATTATTTTGAAAAATCTAGCAGGATTCAGCCTGCGTTTGCAATGTAAGCAGGAAAAAAGTAATTATTTACGACATCACATTAGAAACCCAAAAAATACAGTATTCCCAAATTTTTTATCGATGTTATTATACATATAAACCTTCCTCTAGAACCACTCTACGAGTATCTAGTAGTTTTAAATATTAAAGCGCACATAGGGACACAAGGACAAAAAAGCTACTTTGTATACTATGTACTGATTAGATTCAGACGTACGACGTACGTTCAGAGGGAGTGCTCTGATTATTTTCCCATTTACTCTTGTCAGTTTGAAGTCCAATTCGTCAAGTTGATAGCTTCATTGACTTTCATAAAGAGCCGTCTACAGACTTTGCATGGAAAAAGTTGGCCAAGTCTATTAACGTTTTATTAGAGTTTTATTTATCCAAACAAACATCTGAGCAATATATGCAAATGTATTTTAGCTCAATGTTTATTTGAAAGACAGCCGTGTTTTACTACTGTTTGGATATGTTAATGATCTAAAAATAATTCAATTCAATTTAACCTGTTTAATATGATCGGGTTTAATATACTAGCAAGGAATCCTTCATATAGAAATGACATAGATTTTTTGTAGACAAAAAACACAAACTGCCTATTTTAGAGATTTTTCTTTTAGCAAAGCTAAATAGATACCACAAGTTTAGTAGATATTAGGACGTACAGAGACTATCGCTCTCACTCAGACTTTAGTCAGAAACACTGCTATTCTAATAGCATATTGCTATTTTAGTGGGAAAGGTAAGTAATAAATATTCTCCCTAAATAAAAAAAATGGTCAAGTGCGAGTTGGATTCGCCCGTGGAGGGTTCCGTATTAGCATGTAACATAAAATAAAACAATTTTACTAAAGCTTAATTATGAGGAAATAGTGGTTTATGATGTATAACAAAAAACCGCAGACCAGATGTCGTTCAAACTAAATTTTGTTGTTAGATTTCATGGTAATATGCATAACACATTTTTTTTATTTTATCAACCCCATAGTTTTATTTTAGGGGGTGGGTACTTTGGCATTTGTCTACGGAACCCTAAAACATACATATTACTCGTACCAGTCTAAAAGTCCGTTAATCAGCGAATTTAGTAAAATATCATCCCGCTTAAAACGGGTCAAGATAGCTATTTGCGAGCTAAATCTTAATTACTCAAACGGATGCCATGATTTTATTTATCAAAACATCTCGTAACATCAAAGTCGCGCTGAATGAAAAAGACGTAAAGAAATCACGTTTATATTACCTCGCATAAACGTAAATGTGGATTCTAACGTTTTTATTATCCACCTACTGAATGTTAACAGTTTTACTTTAGTGTTTCGAATTAATGAGTGATTTTGCATGGCTGGCATCTTATTTTGTATTTCTTTCTTAATTAATATTATTATATGTGTATAGAAATAAGTTTTATTGTTACAAAGTGTGCGACGGTCAGGACGCTCACCTGATGGTAAGTGAAACACCTGATAATGGCAGGGCAGCGTTGAGTGAGACCAACAACTGATAGATAGTTATTATTAGAGGACCCATTTGGTGTAGCGATTAAGATGTTAGTTGCTACACGAAGGGTTCCGGGTTCGATCCCCGGGCAGTACAAACATTTGTGTGCATCAATATGTTTGTAATAGTCTGGGTGTTTTCTATGTATTATATATATGTATTTATAAAAAAAATGTATAGGAGTTTGAGTATCCGTTGTTTAGTATCCATAATACAGGTTTCACGCTTAACATGGAGCTAGATGGCGCTGTGTGAATGTCTGTGGATATCATTTATTATTCTCCATCAATGCCGCACTGTGCCCGTCATCCGAGACAACAGATGTTAGGTCTCTACCTACGACAAATAATGGCTAATTTTCGAAGCAGGTTTAACCAATACAGCATTAATCCTTATCGAATTAATTACCTTAAATACATTGCTGATTTAATATAGTTGTATAGGTTCTTTGCAGCAGAGAATTGAAATGAAATAGCTCGGTACCGGTACTTCCCGACCAGGGCGGCGGAGTCGCAGTTTTTCTGTAGTGTATTTAGTATCAGCCTTGCACCCGTGCGAAGCCGGGGCGGGTGGTTAGTTATTTATAAAAACATTTTTGTTAGCCTGGACCCAAACCCACGGTCTCGTAGTCTAGTCCTGACATTACTAAGCGAAACCTCAAATGTAGACGATATAATTACTGTAAAAGTCAAGCAATTTGTTTTCAATTCAATCTGATTGACGTCTAAGCAATAATAGTAATCAAAGAAAATAGTTTGGCTACTGGGAACCTGTTAAGCGAATACAAATGATCATCATCGTCATCATCAGCTCATTAAATGTCCCCACCGAGGGGCACGAGCCTACCCGTGTAGGGTGTTAGGCCTTAGTCGTCCACGCGGGCCCAGTGCGGGTTGGACAACTTCACGCACAACCTTTGAATCTCTTCGCAGGCATGCGCAGGTTTCCTCACGATGTTTTTCCTTCACCGTAAGAGCATCGGAAAACGTACTATATTTTTCGAAAATTCGAAAACACATTGGTACGTGGCAGGATTTGAACCTCAGCCCTTCCGGTAGGAGGGCGACAGTCCACACCATAATACAAATAATATTGAATGAAAAAACCCAAATCCCCCGGGAAATTCGCTATCGAAATGCCGCGGCTATATGAACTGGTAAATATGCGAAACACGACAAGGAAATATTTGCACGCTATAATTCTTGTTTGACAAATGAGAATTCTTAAAAGTGCCTTAGGTAAGTTGACTCTCGGTAAGACAAATGCTTCCATCGTGGAAATGAAGTCTTTGTTGAGGCGGAGTTAATTACTGTGATGGCGCACTCGAGCCGTGGAAATTTGAGGCAATTCCGCCGATTAGTGGATTGGTTTTAAGTCAACGAGGACCTCAGAGCGAGTGGAATTATTGTGCGTATAGTATATATGACAAATATATGAACTTAAAGCAATAAGGAATTTTGTAGCCATTTTGGAATGTATCATAAAAATAATTAATGCGCATTGTGGGATGGTGTGTATTTATGATTACTACATTTTATTATAACCGCTTGAAGACTTATTAGCGTCAGTGGCTTATTGGTATCGTACTGGTACTTTTGCCTTCCAATCTGCAGGGCGCAGGTTCAAAAACCGCCACGTAGCAATTTGTTTTCGAAATTTCGAAATCATATAGCTATAACTTTTTCAAGTTAAGGATAAGTTCATAAAGCAACATAATTTCCACTTTTTCAACTCAAAAGATTATTCCTTAACAAATTTATTTAATATAACTTAAAGGCTATTGTGAACTGATAGGCTTGAACCACTAAGCGATCTACAGAGAACAATATATTTATATATTTTCAATAAAATAAACATTTATTGAAATGCGTTTTCCAACAAAGTATTAACGATAAAGCTCTTATGGGATACACTTTTACAGACGCTCTCCCAATGACTTAAGATGCTCTGGCGACCAGCATAAACCAGCGCTTTATTACAGTTCAAATCCCTTCAATCGTATAAGCCGCTTTCTAACATATATTATGATAACTGAAATCATAGACAACAATGATAGCAAAATATGTAACGGTCCATAAAACTAGAATATCAAACTTCGCGAACATGTCGTAAGAACGGAGAGTTCTTCCTTCCTTTTTGTACTTGCTAAAATATGATCTTCATTTTCCTTTTCCGTTGTAGATAAAACTTGCAGAACAGTGGCATGAAAAATAAATCCAAGAAAAATATATAACCGGTCAAATATATTAATTTTTAGGGATTCGATGGGTTTCATATTATAAAAGGCCCAAGTTTTTGTGACAAAAATGTTGATCCAATGTCAGCTACTGTGGCAACACCATACGATATTACACTAAAAACATACCATTATAAACCAAACTCGCCAACAAATTTTTTCTCTCTCTCTCTCTAGTGGTAATTATAAGAAAAACCATAATTTGATGTAGTTTACTGGCAGTCATAAGTTTATCACGGCTTAAGTTGTTGTTTTATAGAGAAAACTTCACAGTATTGATTTTTTTTTGCCCTGATGACTAAACTAGTGTCCACGCTAGTGGTCGACTAGTGTTGTAATTTCTGTTTTATTCGATTAAAAAGTTGATTTATTAAAAGCTAAACAATAAACTTACTAAATGCTACAAAAAAAAATGTTAAAACAGATTTGGCTAAATCTGCCTTAAATATACAACATATATAAGAGAAGAGGAAGTTACTGAAAACCAGCGCTGACTAGGTGCTTGTACCTAGTCACCTAGTCAGCGCTGGTTTTGGGCCAGTGACAGCTGAGGTGCTTCCTTTTGCTATCATCATTAACTATACATATTGTTATAAACCAAACATTGTATGAATGTAATATTCTCTCTTCAACCTATTGCAGTCCACTGCTGGACATAGGTCTCCCCCATTTTGCGCCAGACATCCCGGTCCTCCGCCTTTCTCATCCAGCTTCCACCAGCGACCTTTCGCAAGTCGTCGGTCCATCGGGCCGGAGGGCGTCCTACGCTACGCTTGCCAAGACGCGGTCTCCACTCCAGAACTCGTCTGCTCCAACGGCCATCGGTTCTGCGACATACGTGACCAGCCCACTGCCACTTCAACTTGCTGATCCGGCGGGCTACGTCGGTAACTTTAGTTCTCTTACGATTAAATCATTTCTAATCTTATCCCTAAGAGAGACTCCAAGCATAGCTCGCTCCATTGCGCGTTGAGTGACTTTGAACTTGTGAACCAATCCCGCAGTCAGTGTCCATGTCTCAGCTGCGTATGTTAGTACGGGTAGGACGCATTGCTCAAAGACTTTCGTCTTTAAGCATTGCGGAATAGTTGACGTTAGACATGACGTAGCTTACCGAATGCCGCCCAGCCCAACTGAATCCTCCTACTAGCCTCCCTCTCGAAGTTATGCCGGCCAAGTTGGATGGTTTGGCCCAGGTAGATATACTCCTGCACAACCTCGAGACGGACGCCATCGACGCATATCGGTTGTGGCATGACACGACTGTTGAACATGACTTTCGTCTTGTCCAAATTCATGCCAAGCCCAACTCGTCGGGAAGATTCATTAAGGCTGTTCAGCATCTCCGCAAGCTTTTCCGATGACTCTGTCGATATCGTCAGCAAAACGAAGATGAGAAATTACTCTCCATTGACGTTGACGCCTCGTTCAGACCAGTCAGGGTCTTGAAGACATCCTCCAATGCGTTTGTGAACAGTTTCGGGATATAACATCCCCCTGTCTCACACCACGACGCAATTGGATGGTCTTGTCCGCTGGTCTTGGATCTGAACGGTCATCGTCGCTGCGTTGGAGAGACACTTAATCACCTCGATATATCGCCAGTCGATACCGCATCGCTGCAGAGCCTCCAGAACAGCCCAGGTTTCGATGGAGTCGAAGGCTTTCTCGTAGTCCACAAATGCCATACACAGCGGCTGGTTATACTCTTCGTCTTCTGTAATATATGAGAGCATAATTTTTTATTATATTTAGTATATAACAGCGATTTGTTATGTCTGTAAATATAACTTTAATGAAGTGAAATAATGTGAATAGTATCATCGTTTATTATGTTGGTAGTCCTTAAATAAATAAAGCTGTGTTGTAGGACGCCCTCCGGCCCAATAACCGACGACTTGCAAAAGGTCGCTGGTGGAGGCTGAATGAGAAAAGCGGAGGACCGGGATATCTGGCGCAAAATGGGGGAGGCCTATGTCCAGCAGTGGACTGCGATAGGTTGAATAGTAGTGTTGATGAGATACGGAAGACCTGAAAAATAAACGAACTGAGAATCTAGCAAACAATATAACTGATTAATGCATTTAAAAACAGAAAGTTTATTGGAATCAGTATTAACAATGACTATTTTTCTATGATCTAAAAATAACCGTAAAACCTAAAGCAATCCACAAACGTCTTTAAACATTACTTAATCTGCTCACCTTTCTTCTAAATCCAAAATCTGATCTTCAGAATTTATTTATTTTTAAAACTGCCTTTACTAAAACTCTTTTAAACGGGTAAGTACATATTGGGCTGTGTATAAAAAAAGGGAATTTGCTTTTATTGGCATATATTACATATTTCTAACATATCAAATGTTTGTGAAACAAACACGTGCCCGGAATAAATTCGGATAGACCTCGGACATCAAAACAAAAATTGTCGTTAGAAAAATGTGGCGTTACATTTCCTCTTGTTCAGATTTCTTTGATTCAACGCAATTGTGTTTTGTTGGCTTGTAAAGAAATACCTCTGAACCCTATTCAGAGTGTTCCGACACCCTAAGCCCTTATTGTTCGTAAGCCCAATTTAATCCACGCACAATGTGCGCAAAAGACAATCAATGGAAAACTTTGTGTTCCGCACTTTGACAGTTATCTTGGTATATTTTGTGTACGAAAACAATTTAATTAGGGCAAATTGTATGCGTTATTTATCCGTAACTCGATATCCGCAATTCTAATCTTACGCTAGAAGAAGTACCATTTATACCATTTAAATGTCTCATCTTCAGCTCATTTAAGGTCCTTACCGAGGGATACGAGCCAACCCGTATAGATCGTAGGCCATAGTCGTCCACACGGGCCCAGTGAGGGTTAGCCGACTTCACGCACAACCTTTAAATTTCTTCGAAAGCGTGCGCAGGTTTTCTCGCGAAGTTTTCCTTTAACGTTAGAGCATCGGATAAACGTGCATATTTGAACCTGCTCCCCCAGATAGAAAGCCGTTGGTCCACACCAATGAGCCACAAAGCCACCGACGACGTTCTCTTTAAATGTCTACCTTAATTCAAATATTGCTTTTTTAAATAGCACCTATGAATTTTCTACTTCTTACATCTGTCTTTTATTTAGTAGATATTCTGATTAATGAGCTTTTAGGTGAACTCTGGTGCCTTTTGAACTGCTTTTGCGATCTTTATCTTTCAACCATTAGGAGGTTTCCGGTCGACAGCTGGCTTAGCGTGACCTTTGAAGCTTGGAATTAACACTCTATACAAAAAAAACAGGTGATTAAGGCTAAAATACTTGTACAATCTGAAAAAGTCGCAAAGAGTGACTGATGGCGCTACGAATGACTCACTTATTCGACAATACTGCAAGTCAAGCAATCATCAATAGTTGGTCATAGGATAGGTGACCGTTACATATTATCTACAGTAATTGTGTGCTTTGTAAGGTAGATCCAACATCATCATCTAAGCTCATTAAACGTACCCACCGAGGGGCACGAGCCTACCCGTATAGGGTGTATTGACCTTAGGCGTCCACGCGGGTGCAGTGCAAATTAGTTGACTTCATGCACAACCTTTACATTTTTTCGCAGGCGTGCGCAGGTTTCCTCAAAATGTTTTCTTTCATCGTAAGAGCGTCGGATAAACGTATATGTTATCTCGAAAATTCGATAAGACATTGGTATGTGGCGGGATTTCAACCTACACCCTCCAGATCGGAAGGCAACAATGCACACCAATGAGCCACCGACGCTCTGAACTTGAAGTATATTTTATGGTATTTTTTAAAATATATGTGCTTATAAAATAACAGACGTCATCCAAAGCGCTTATAAGAGTAAGTATTGTAATAATCATAATTATATATAATCAACAGTTTAAACCAGTGTGGTATAAATTATCCCTCGGTGGGGACGTTTAATGGGCTGATAATGATACTTCCCAAATGTCGTAATAACTTAAGCACTGTCTGCAAAAGCATAAAATGAAAAGTTAGTACTTACACGGTATTTTAGGATTACTAGCGTAAACGCGACAGTTGCCACAGGTGGGCTGTCACCTGGGAAGCTGATTTATGATACAATAACATGAATTTAGCCTGACGTGCAAATAGCACTTGAGTGGGAATGAAAACGTTTTCTACAAAGCGTCTGTTCATTATAATGTTAAGGTATGTGTTTATTTATCGATGTGGGCTGTTTTGACATTTTGATTATATTTAATTCAATGTAATGCGTTATAAAAGCGTCGGTGGCTCAATGGTGTGAACTGTTGCCTTCCTACCGGGAGGGCTGAGGTTCAAATCTCGACACGTACCAATGTGTTTTCGAATTTTCGAAAATATATGTACGTTATTCGACGCTCTTACGGTGAAGAAAACCTTCATGCACGCCTGCGAAGAGATTCGGAAGTTGTGTGTGATGTCGTCCAATCCGCACTGGGCCCGCGTGGACGACTAAGGCCTAATCCACCCTATACGAGTAGGCTCGTGCCCCTCGGTGGGGACGTTTAATGAGCTGATGGTGATGAATGCGTTATTTGTTTGTATTTATTTAAATGGATTGTCTTCCGTTGATTTTGTAAATATATTATGGTGTATGTTGTACATACACCATAATATATTTATATATATTGCCGAACTAACCCATTAGTCGCGTTTACACAGAACGAGCAGCCTCGCGAGACTTTTATAACATCTTTCTGGCGATTATAATAGCTCTCCCACACTTAAACGTTTCTTGGCGACTCTGCTTTGCGATCCTAAGTATAATTTCTGATACAAAAAAACTCTTATTTTGTGATCTGAGAGTTGAGTTTCAATTGCTGCTTAAACCGGCACTCATAGGCTCAATCCCATGGGGAGTACAAATCAAACAAATGCCACTGAACATATCCAGAACAGTTTGTAATATTATTCGAATATCCACTTTCCTTATCCTTATGAACTCGAAAATAGATGAAAAACACGAGTTTCGTTATTTGTTGCCTTTCAATCAACGATACGAAAAATGTGAAATGAGATGTTAACATAATACACAGCCGGAGTATTGTATCATTTTCAGAAAATTATTTGAAATCTCATAACCATTGAATCAGTTTATGTATTCCTGGTATGTGAAGATTTTTCATATTATTTTTCTAGATTTACAATAACGGGATGCACGGGACGTGGACGGGAAAAGTGTCCACGACAAAAGTCTGCCATAGCGTCAGTTGGGCTGGAATTTTCATTCATAATATATTATCACAAATAATTTAATATATACTTTATATTGTGTACATGTAACCGACTCTCT
Source organism: Leucinodes orbonalis (assembly GCA_019425675.1). Taxonomy (NCBI): domain Eukaryota; kingdom Metazoa; phylum Arthropoda; class Insecta; order Lepidoptera; family Crambidae; genus Leucinodes; species Leucinodes orbonalis. The sequence goes on from PQWD01005541.1 coordinate 18,761, forward strand.
TACAGTAAAGGAAAACATCGTGAGGGAACCTGTGCACGCCTGCGGAATGCGGGTTGTTCGTGCAGTAGGCGATCTGCACTGGGCCCGCGGTGACGACTAGCCTGCACACCCTTTACGGGTAGGGTACCCCTCGTCGGACGGCCTGTCCCCCTCGGAGACGTCTATGAGCTGATGATGATAGTTTAGCACTTTAAATAGGTACTTAAAGTGTAATATTAGAAAAAATATAGAGAAATCCTTCCCGGTAGGTAATGTTCAAACAAAAATCAATTTCAGGAATGTACCGTCCCACGGTCTATCGGTTTTGCGAACTATTTGACCGATTTCATTTCAATCAACGGTCCCTTTTGTTATATAACTTTTTTAGTGCTGATTATTGGACTAATAGTTACAGGGTTGATTGGATTAAAATATGTAGTATTAGTAGGTCACTTGGGATTTGCGCTAACGAGATAATTGTAACAATAACGAGATACTAGGTAGTAGACTCGATACTGAGTCGTCTTGGTAGGTACCATCGCAGTACTAGATATCGTCCCGTGAAACAGGAGTGTTACGTACTTTTGTGTTTCGGAATAAGGGCACTGTAGCTAGTACGATTACCGGGTATAAGAGACCAACATCTGTTGTCTCTGATGTCGGATGCTGTATGGCATTGATGGTGAATAATAACTGTCTATCAGTTGTTAGTTTCCTGCAATGCCACTCTGTCACGGTCAGGCGTATCACTTAATATCAGGTGAATGTTTTGACCGCCCAGTACATTATGACATTAAAACCGTTTCACGGAACTGGGTTCAAAAGAAATCTGAACGCTCATTATGAAATTTATTACAGATCAATACCTCAAACTATGGTTATAATTAAATATTATACAGTTCTCGATACCCATAGTAAGATGAAATATTTTACCCAGAAAATCAAAGTTTTAGCGTTAGTTACATAAAGAAAACACCCAAGAAATGCACCCTCCGGTCGTCCGAACACTATTACCCGGTCCGCTAAGCTTGGCCAAACCATATATTTTCATGTCTTATACTCCTGTATTATAAGTGGTTCGTCGTTGAAGAGAAATGATCCATAGCAAATAACTGCTAGTAAGTATAGAGTTGGCCAGCCATTGTTGTCTTTAGTTTTCGGGATCTGCAAATCTTAATACACGATTAGTGTAGTTTTTTAAACCATTATTTTTAACCGACTTAAAAAGGAGGAGGTTCTCAGTTCAACAATATTTTTAAATTAATATTGATGAGTCTTTTTTTGTTTGATAGAACAAATTTCAGAGGTGGCCCCATTTTATGGAAGTCGGGGTCTGATGATGGAGACCAAAGAGATCGTGGAAAACCTCTTTTTTATGATTGTTCGCGGATATATGCGGTGTTTATTAATTTGAGGATACTTTTTGTGTTAAAAAGAAGATACTTCAGAAGTGGTTCCATGACAAGGAAGTTAAGATTTGATGAAGGGAGACCAGAGAAATTGAACTTTTATAAAATCGACTCGTAGCAACTACTACTTCTTTCTAGTATATTTATTGTAGTGATTATTTTATTACGAATCACACAAAATTGTAAAAAAATGAGAGAGAAATACCGCCTTCAAACTAAAAAGCAAAACATACAATTTTCATATTTTTTATGTTTGTGCCGCGCTGTGACTTTTTTGTACTTGGCACAAAAAAAAGTCACTAACACACACACATCTAAATTATTTAAAAAAAAACTATTTTGCTTTTTAGTTTTAAGTCGGTTTTGTAAAAAAATATTTTCACATAATAAATTTGTAGTAGTAAATAAATAAGAAATATTATATTATATTAATTGATAATTGTAGCTCAGAACCGATTTCCGTTGGAGCAGATATATATTACTTGCTGCTGCGGAACCCTCCATGGGCAAGTTCGAATCTCACTTGGCCAATTCTTATTATAAGTGACGTCATTACCTTGTAAAACCCGAACCCAAACAACTTGTGATAATTGAAATCGAGCCGATACCTTCTCCAATTTCAGACATTAATGGTTTATTTTCTAAGCATGTTTTCCTTCCCTGAAGGCGGGCAGATGAATTGTGTCTACACAAATGAACTTATCTTTTTAGTAGTGGAGTAGGGACGCGTTAATTGGGATAATATAAATAAATAAATATCGACTGACACTCACACAGCGCTAACCAGTCCCAAAAGTAAGCACTTACTCTGTTATGCATATAGTACTAAACAACGGATAAATATACTTTTACACTTTTGGTGAATACATATTATACATTGAAAACATACAGACCAATGCAAACATGTTCATGCACACAAATATTGGTACTACCCGGGGATCGAACCCGGAACCCTTGACGTAGGAGCCGACGTCTCAACCATTACACCAAATATCATGCTACTTGTAATGCTAACATTAACGGGAAATAATGTTAATTATTATTAATTATTAACCGAGAACAGGTAGTCGTTACATATGGAAAAATACGGTGAAGAGATGTCCTTGTCAGTCGTAACGGTTGACCAAGGAGTACCGCAGGGTTCAATATTGAGTCCTGTCTTATTTACGGTGTACACAGCTGATCTTCCTGATATGCAAATATCATCTTTACGCAGATGACAAACAGTTTATATCACTCATTTCAAATAAAGGATGCTTATGAAGCCATAGGACATATCATAAATTATTAATATTTGCATGCCTGAGAAACCCTCCACCCCAAAGTAGGGTCGTATAAATAATGCAAAACAAAGAAACAGAAGGCCGCAACATTCCATAAATATATCATCATCATCAGCTCATTAAACGAGCCTACCCGTATAGGGTGATTAGGCCTTAGTCGTCCTCGCAGGCCCAGTGCGGGTTGGACGACTTCACACACAACCTTTGAATCTCTTCGCAGGCGTGCGTGAAGGTTTCCCAACGATGTTCTCCTTCACCGTAAGAGCGTCGGATACGTACATATAATTTCGAAAATTCAAAAACACATTGGCACGTGACGCATAAATATATAAATTATTAAATTTGCAAATACAAGCATCACGCAAGAGGTACTACTAATAATATTTTTAACAATATAGTGCTTAGTTACACTAAAACCTAGCAAGTTAGCACAAACAGGAATCATTTCAATTTTATTACCACTAATTAGCAAATTAAAAACCAATGAGACTAAATGACACTTTATTTTAAACATATCACAATAATATTCAAATTTCACTGTCAAACTTAATCATTTGAGAAATAATCATTGTCGCTATTATTAAAAGACAAACACAAGAAACCTTTTAAGCCAGTGAAAGATTAAGTGCAACAATTTCTCATGTTACAGAATTATGCTAGGTCCTACGTTTCTAAAAGGTGCTATTAAAAGGGCAATTTATATTTCCCTTTAACAAAAGTCTTTATGAAGCTTCAACTTATTATATTATCTTCTAGTATTGCAAAAATTAACATTTACTACAATTATTTTTTTTATGTTAAAAGTGTACAGGACGGTCTGGACGCTCACCTGATGGTAAGTGATACGCCAGACCATGACAGAGCGGCATTAAAGGAGACCAACCACTGATAGACAGTTATTATCCCCCATCAATGCCGCACTGCGTCCGTCACCCCAGAACACCAGATGTTAGGTCTCTTATACCCGGTAATTTCACTAGCTACAGTGCCCTCATCCCGAAACACAAAAGTGCATAACACTCCTGTTTCACGGGATGATATATGGCACTGTGTTGGTACCTACCTAGAGGACTCAGTATCGAGTCTCCACCTAGTAAGTAACTTCAATACACTACATGTCATAGTGACATAGTAGTACGCTCGTGCTTTTGAATTCGGACCATTTTGTTGACGCCTTAAGGTCAAAATTTTTATGTATATTTTTTTGTTATTAATATAACAAAAAGTCAACGTATGTGTCAAGCGGCTCGGACACTTTTTGGTAGATATTCCTTCATAATTGTGTATTTAGTTTATTATTTGGCAACATATGATCTAATCGATTTTTCAAACGGTATTTGCATCAATGTCGTCAATGGTTGTTGTAAAAGGAAGATGGCGTTATGAATCCAAAAGGTTAACTAGTGATAATGACGACCCATTTGGTGTGATGGTTGAGACGTTGGCTACTACACCAAGGGTTCCGGGTTCGATACCCGGGCAGTACAAACATTTGTGTGCATGAACATGTTGTTTGTATTGGTCTATGTATAATATGTATGTATTTACAAAAAAAATATCTATATTAAGTATGTTTATCAGTTGTTTGTACCCATACTACAGGCTTCACGCTTAACTTGGGGCTAGAAGGCGCTGTGTGAATGTCTGTGGACATTTTTTTTATTAATTTATATATCAATCTTGAAAACAATTAAGAGCATCGATGGCTCATCGGTGTGGACTGTTCCCTTCCAATCTGGAGGGTGCAGGTTCAAATACAGTCGCGTACCAATATCTATTCGAAATTAAATGTTCGTTTATCCGACGCTGTCAGGTAAAGGAAACGCAAATTCAAAGGACGTGCGTAATTCGCCCAATCTGCTCTGGGCCCGCGTGGACGACCAAGGTCGATACACCCTTTAGTGGTAAGCTCGTGCCCTCAGTGGCGATGTATAATGGCTGATGATGATGAATTGAAAATCAAGTATTATTTCATCAATGCCAACTTTATTTCGTTTAGTAGATTTATTTAAACGAGATTAATTATTCGATGCCAAACAAGGCTAGCGGTCTACCAGACTCGCTTTTGCAAACACATTTTCCCGCCTTTCATATCTACTGAGGGGATGTAAATTAAATAGCCTGCGGATTCATAATTAAATAGTTGGCTATTCAAGTTCACTACAACAAGCAATTTGTGTACTGAGTGTGAAGCAGTGCCTACAATACGATTTTATGTTACATGAATGGGTTTGGGTTCTAACCGTAAATGGAGGCGTTATTGGCATTCTTAAATTTTCATTAAATTATTTATATTAAATGAGAATTCTTAATTATTTAACGACGACCCATTTGGTGCAATGATTAAGACGTCGACTTTTCCATCAATTGACATTTTTGGTCCAATGGTAAGACGTCGGCTTTTTCTTCAATTGACTTTCACACAGCGCCATCTAACCCCAAGTTAAGCGTGAAGCCTGTAGTACAGGTGCTATGTAAACAACGGATAAAGAGACTTATATATTATTTATTATAGAAAACACATCTTGGTGTTATTGGCGACGTCGCAACCATTACACCAAATGGGTCGTCAAATGGGCTTTTACATCAAGGGTTTCAGGTTCGATCCCCGGGCAGTACAACCATTTGTGTGCATGAACATGTGCATATACACCTGGCGGGGGTCATCATGGGTTGTATCACATTGTGCATTCTGTGATGGCATCCGCCACGTGTAACACTTACAAAGATTAAACATTCGAAAAAGGGCCTCTGTGCTGTTGGTTTCGGCCCCACACACGCCTTCCAAAGAACCGGGACAATTTGGCCTTAATCTTAAGGATTTCGAAAACATTTAATAATAATACAGTATATAAAGAAAATAAAAGTAAGATAAGTTGATTAAATTGCCTAAGCCTGTCTCCACCATAAAAAACTTCAATAAAGGAATAAATTGTGTAAATGAGTTACAGATTGTGCTAAGTAAGATGTAGAGATAAGGATAAATACACAAAATATGCTCATCGCCAAAAGCCTATATTGACCCCCAAAAAAAAAAATAAATAAAAAAACAGCTATGGGTGAATTGGGTCGTAACCCACCACGTAAACATACGCAATTATATATTTTATAAATTTACTTAAAATCTATATAACATAAATTGGAACAAAACCAACATTATAGTAGGTAGAGTCAAGAAAGAATAAGCGACAGTAAGTATATAGCTCGGATCTTGAGAAATCAAAATTCCAAACCCAAAGGCTATCCAAGAGGTTCACCATTTGCAAAGGTACATGAGGCCAATGTCGTCATTATTATGATTGCACATATCTAAAACAATTTAAAACACTAAAATCGAGTTTCAATATTTTTGGATAAGTTATAGATATTTCATTGAAACATTATTTCAACTTTTTATTTTTTAACATTGTACACAACATGTACACAAAATAATTATATAAAACAATTTTTTCTCTATGATCGGTGATATTTTTTCTCCAAAGCACGAAATCATCTTTAAATTCAGACAATCATTCATAAAAATAACTTCAGTTATGACGATTCAAAAGTTTCATTTTATAATTTATATGCATAGCATTTTTGAATTTGAGATTCAGACGATTCTGTCTGTAATATACTAACCAAACTGAGTCAAAATCGCATAAAGTAAATTTCACTATACGATCTTTCGTCGGATCGGAACCCACGAACCACCAAATGACACAGATCTGTTATAGCAGAAGCGACCGCCCAAATTACGCCCTCTCCGAATGAGTTCACTCTTACAGCAGAAAAAAAAGGCAAATTTTGCAAGTTTCCTTATGCGAAATAACCTTGTACTGTTCCTATTTCCAAGGATTCCAAAATCCTTATATTTCATAACGAAACCTTCCACAATGATTTTTTATTCAAATAAAATACCACAGCCAAAATTATTGCGAAGGGATAAGTTGGAAAACTCCGAAACGGTGACTTTTTTATTATTTTTTAAAGAACCCCTTGCAGACTTAATATTAAACTTTGGAATACTTTACCAATGTTAAAATTTGTTCGAATATAATTTGGGATCACAAACTTTAAAGGGTTCTTGAAAATATAAATATTTCTGTGAAACGTTGAGATTGTTTTGTTATTTCTTGGTAATGTTAACGTAATCAAACTTACGGATAGTACTCGTTTTTAATAATTGTAATCATCCCTAATCCAAAATAAATCCAGTTAGTGGGTTATGGTCCAATTTTAAATTACTTGCTGTTCCAGACATGAACCTACATTAAGTGAATAAATCATTTATTTATAGAAAGACTGTATAATAAGGTACTTTAAAATTGTGCAATTCCCATTACACCGGTTAAAAGCTAGAATAAAAAAATCACTTTACCAAAAAAGATTACAACACCTTTGACGATTTTTTATCTGTTGAAAATCCATATTTTGATCATATGATGAAAAATTGGTATTCCAAGCTTCTCAGCCATTTCAGTGTTTAAAAATTATTCGTACAACATTATTTTAAAAAAAGGCTTTACTGATTTCTTCGAGTTTTCTTTGGTGCTTCTTTTTTAATTAGCCAAAACCACTAAAGTCTCAAAACAAATATTCAACTTTACTGTAGTATTGAAATTTACGAGTATTATAATATTTTTTTGTGTTTTGACGTTCATAAGTGCTTATGAACGTCAAAACACAAAAAAACCTTAACTGAATAAATTGATTTTTACTTTGTGTCTCCTAAAGACATACTTATGGGAAAACCTGTACCATGTAGGCACAAATATTCCCACAAAACACAGTTAAGCTATGGAGAAATAATAGTATATCATCATCACGAGCCTACCCGTAAAGGATGTATAGGCCTTAGTCGTCCACGCGGGCCCAGCAGATTATCGACTTCACGCACAACCCTTGAATCTCTTCTTTGGCGTGCGCAGGCTTCCTCACGATGTTTTCCTTCACCGTAAGAGCCTCGACTAAACGTATATATTCCGAAAATTCGAGAAGACATTAGTACGTGGCGGGATTTTAACCTGCACCCTTCAGATCGGATGGCAACAAGCTACCCAATGAGCACCGACGATCTTAATCATACATTTTTTTTATTCATACAAAATACAGTTACAATAACAAACAGTTAGGTGTAAACATAAACTCATTCGAGTTTTTGACGTACACCAGAATCGTCATACTTGTTTACGTCATAAATTATAAAGAAGAACACTTAACATAAACATACATTTTCATTGACAAATAGGAAACACTTCAATTATATGTAAAACATAGTGCAGGTAATCTAAACAAAAGTTACATAAGAAAAGAAAAAAACATAATATGCATATTTAAAAAGAACTGTCATTTTTGGCACCGAATGACGCCGAGTAAATATCATTCAAAAGCGTCGGTGGCTCAGTGTTGTGGACTGTCGCCTTCCTACCGAGAGGGCTGAGGTTCAAATCCCGACACGTACCAATGTATTTTCGAATTTTCGAAAATATATGCACGTTATCCGACGCTCTTACGGTGAAGGAAAACGTCGTGAGGAAACCTTCATGCACGCCTGCGAAGAGATTCGAAGGTTGTGTGTGAAGTCGTCCAATCCGCACTGGGCCCGCGTGGACGACTAAGGCCTAATCACCCTATACGGGTAGGCTCGTGCCCCTCGGTGGGGACGTTTAATGATCTGATAATGATGATGATGAAATATCATTGTTCTAAGACCTATCTTATTTATATGTTGCCCTCCATCCTATAAATAGGGGTTGAGGATGTGACAGGCGTATTTATGGGCCGATTGCGGATGCTGTCGCCCACACAATGAGGGAGGTCGCTGTTGTTCGCCGCATTCCTTTGGATGGGGTCTGAGCAATGATATTCTGTATATATAAAGGTAAATACGCCATCCGTGCCTCAAAAACGAACCGCCGAAGAGTTTGCACTCTTTTGTTTAGGTAAATGAGTTCGAAATTCAAAGTATGTGTATGTGTGCTGTCGCTGCATTCGGAACACTTTTTCTATTGTTTTGTGAGCATATCATGAATCCATACTTTTTACATCATTGGGTCTGAGAGACGTATTACGATATGAACCTGACCTTGGGTATAGCATTTAACTGCAACTATTTAGTATAAATAAATATCCACTAACATTCACACAACGCCATCTAGCCCCAAGTTAAGCGGGAAGCTTGTATTACGGGTACTAAACAACTGTATATGCACGTTATCCGACGCTCTTACGGTGAAGGAAAACATCGTGAGGAAACCTGCGCATGCCAACGAAGAGATTCAAAGGTTGTGCAAGAAGTCGGCCAATCCGCACTGGGCCCGCGTGGACGACTAAGGCCTAAACACCCTATACGGGTAGGCTCGTGCCCCTAGGTGGGGACGTTAAATGAGCTGATGATGATGATGATGAAGAGGCGACTGTCATCAACAGCATTCAATTTGACAAAAATGAAAATTATTTATCGTTTTTGCGATTAGTGTCACTCACTTTGCATACCTTACTATCTCTGTGTATGTCACTGGTTTGTATTAGTATGGGTATTTCTATGTATAATATCGATCAAAATTATTCGAACCCACAACCTCTCGATCTAAATCTGCCTCACAGCGCACTAGACTCAATGATGTAAAAAGTATGGATTCGTGATATGCTCACAAAACAATCGAAAAAAGTGTTCCTAATGCAGTGACAGCACACATACACATACTTTGAATTTCGAACACATTTACCTAAACAAAAGAGTACAAACTGTACTCTCTTCAGCGGTTCGTTTTTGAGGCACGGATGGCGTATCTACCTTTATATATACAGAATATCATTGACTAGACTACGGAAGCGACTATTGCGGACTTAATGTAAGACAATAACAAATTTCGAATCTATGAACTTAATGATAAGGTAGTCAAACAAGATAGTAAGCATTTACAAATACTAATCTCGAATTTTTCGCATACTAACAACTGGTCAATGTAAAGTTCTACATAGCGCTCAGTTTTTTCTCTGTGATTTTTACGAGATTTTGTTTTAAGGACACAAATCGAAAACGTGTAAAAATCTCCTTTAAACTATTTTGAAATAATCCTCTCAAGTCTAAATACCTTCCAAAGGGCCTAGTCAGGTTTGAAATTAAACAATACCAGTTTATCTATAAGCAGTTATGAAACTGGGAGATATTTTCGAAGTGATCCTTTTACCGAGAAGTAAGTTGAAATAAAATTTCATATTTTTAATTGTTTTACTATTTTCGTTGGATTTCATTGGATCAAATGCATGACAATTAGAAAATTGGCCGGAGTCTAGTTTGATATTCAGTAGAATCGTCATAATCATCATCATTTACCCATCATCATCAACACCAAATAGGTCGTCATTTGACGACTCATTTGGTGTCCGGGCAATACAAACATTGGTATGCATGAACATGTCTGTTTGTAATGGTCTGGGTGTTTTCTACGTATAATATGTATTTATTTACAAAAAAATATATAAGTATGTTTATCCGTTGTGTAGTACCCATAATACAGGCTTCACGCTTAACTTGGGGCTAGATGGCGCTGTGTGAATGTCAGTGGATATTTATTTGGTCAGCGCTTCCTACACAGCATAGCTATGGGAGTGGGGGTTGTAACCAACCGGTACAAATTGGTGAGTAACTAAACTAAACTCCCATAGATAAAGTCTAGACCCTAAGATAGTAGTCGTGACCGATCGTATAATGTGCCTTTCGAAACACGGAATCATTCGCTTTTCGGACAATCAGCTGATTTAGCCATGTTCTAACCAAACTGGAGACAATCGTACAAAGTGAGTTTCACACCGCGGGGTTCGAATCTATGACCCGGACCCAGCAATCTTAATCCACACTTTTATAAATATTTCTCATTAATTTGTTAATTTTGGCTCCTGACATTACCTGTATTGTATTTTTATAACTGTATTCTATTTTGATAACTTATACCTAAAATATTATATAATATTAACATATAAAAATTGTACGCCTACTAAAGGCAAGCCATAGTGATACAGTTTAAAAATGACCAAACATCTGTATTTATTTTACCATCTATGTCTAGCAAATAAATAATTTGATTGATTGATTGATAGATTGTATACACTAGACTACGGAGGAAGTGTGCATGACCCAAATACATCGTTATCATTAAACTTACAAGGCTCTATTCGCGCTTTAATTGCGCTGTGAAGCTGTTAAGGCCATCTGCGGCCAACAGCAGTAGTCATTAATTAAAAGGGACCCTTACATCCTATCCTCTTATCGGTGTATTGAAAATTAATCCTATTTAGAAATTAGCACATGTTTAGGAAAATATATTTTTACTAATTGTTGTATTACACTCTTAGATAAACAAAAAACTTTAAGTTAGTTTTTTGAGAAATATCAACCAAAAAATGTCTCAGCCGCTTGACACATGTTATATTTATGACATAAAATTGATCGTTAAAATTTTGACTTTAACGCGTCATTAAAAGGGTACAAAATCAAAAGCATGAGCATACTACAATGTCACTATGACATGTTGCGAGCGACGTGATTATGAATGAAAATTTTGCCTAAGTGACACGATGGGCAGACTTCTGCCCCGGACACATTATTTCATTTAATTAAGTGTGTTTACTTATCGAAACTTATCGAAAATGACGTGTATTGACATAATAAATGAACTCATAAGTATGTATTTCAGAATGACTAAAACTGAGTAATTAAATGAACCATAATTGTCTACAACTTAAAAAATCTTGAAAAAATCTATAATTTTTCATGTTTAATTCATGTGTTAATACATTTACGACGACGATTTAACTAACGATGCTTTAAATATTTCAGATATCTTAGTGTTAAACAACTTTGGTAGCTAACTTATTTAACGTTCGACTTCCAACTTACTTTCATTTCAAACAAGATTGAAAAGAAACATCGCTGCAAACTTACTGAGATAAATTCCAAAACATCACCTTACAATCCACTGTCACTTATTAATATTCCGTCACTAAATACTATTTATCACAGTACTACGAGTATTTAATCACATCGTAGAATACTCGCATAAAACTTGGAGCGTACCGCCGGCACAAGTGTATAGCGCGTCGGTCGGCAACGACTGAAGTGAAATTCCGACGCGATTTCAGTGTTCAGTGTCAAGATCGCTGTAGGCTAAGCTGTGAAACTGTGATTTGGTTAATTGCATTGCTTGATTAATACGCGCTTATATGGGTTTATTACCAATATATAAATAAAGAGTTATCTTGTTAAATTTTGTTTCATTAGCACGTAATAATTTTTATTATATTTTTTCTACAGAACTATGACCATGCATTGCTTGATTTATGTGCGCTAATATTGCTTTCTAGTAGTGAAAAAGAGTAGTTTTTAATACATTTACCATTTGTCGACATGGACGCAATAATGTTTTGTGTATATTTGATTCGAAATATGACTAGCACAGTCATAGTGTCATTTTGGGTAGATATATGACTGTGAAGATGAAAAATGATTATTAACTGATTACTGCACATTCGCTGATTAATTAATGTACTGATGCCAATTTTATACCATAGAGGAGAAACAAGCAAACGGCTCATTACAACACTAAACATAGGTTGTTTAGTGTTCAAGTGCCTTACTTGAATTGTGGGCAAGAAAGCGCTGTGTGGATGTCTGTAGATACTTATTTATCTAAGACAGTATCATCATCATCATCAGCTCATTAAACGTCCCCACCGAGGGGACGTCCCCCACGAGCCTACCCGTATAGGGTGATTAGGCCTTAGTCGTCCACGCGGGCCCAGTGCGGATTGGACGACTTCACACACAACCTTCGAATTCGAATCTCTTCGCAGGCGTGCATGAAGGTTTCCTCACGATGTTTTCCTTCACCGTAAGAGCGTCGGATAACGTACATATATTTTCGAAAATTCGAAAATACATTGGTACGTGTCGGGATTTGAACCCCAGCCCTCCCGGTAGGAAGTCGACAGTCCACACCACTGAGCCACCGACGCTCTAAGACAGTATAATGGTATAAAAATTAAAAATGCATACCCAGGTAACAGTATCCGTCTAGATTATAATAAGGACCCTGACCATACTTGTAGATTTACAAAATCTGCAAAAACTAAAAATATATTATATCCATACTAATATTTAAAAATAATAGAAATGTAACCCTGCCTGTTCGTTACGTTTACTAAATAAAAATTGAAATTTTTTTTTCGGAAATCGTCTCCCACATTCTTAAAAGAGGAGACACAGATATACATGGAATTTTTATCTGTTTTCAAAGTAGAAAGCTAAAAATCATTGGATAGACGTATAATACTCGTATCGTTTACAACAGCGTAGAAATATTATTCAGTTTTCATTATTGAAATTACTGAAGATAAATATTTACGATCCGGTAACCTACCATTGTGTACTTTTGAACGCCACCACACAATATGATTAACAAAGAACAGGTCGATTAAGAAAATAACTAGAACTATAATCAAATATTTGATATTTAACCTGGAGGACTTGACCTTTACGTTGTACCTAATATAATGTCAATGGTCAAGATAACTTAAGTATCATTGTTAAATTGTAAATTTTCATTTATTTTTATGTGTCTTTTAGTCTAGCGATGTATATCAAATAACTCTATTTTCATTGTAGACATTTCTTGTGTTAAGTACGTAGTCTTCATGTTTCACGTTTTCTTCACATTTACATGTATTTATTAAATTATTTTTATGTTATAGCGGGCAAACGAGCAGACGGCTCATCTGATGGTAAATGACGCCGTCGCCCATGTACACTTGCAATACCAGCGGGCAAAGAAATGCGTTGCCGGCCTTTTAAGTGGGAATACGCTCTCTTCTTGAAGGACGCCAGGTCGTATAAATAATTGTATAGTAAAAATAACTATACGTATGTATACGGCGCCTTGGATCATCAATAAAATAATAATACATAAATTCATGAAGAAACATTAGTAAACAAAAACATAATTATGAACTATTTTTATATAAATAGTCAAATATCACACATAGAATCACCAACAGACATATTTAGCCACACAATTGTTTGTACTACCAGGGGATCGAACTTGAAACCCTTGGTGTAATAGCCGGAGTCTTAACCATTACGCTAGACGGGACGTCTATAATACGATTCATCATCATCAGCTTATTATACGTCCCCACCGAGGGGAACGAGCCTACCCGTATAGGGTGATTAGGCCTTAGTCGTCCACGCGGGACCAGTGCGGATTGGACGACTTCACACACAACCTTGGAATCTCTTCGCAGATGTGCAAAAAGGTTTCCTCACGATGTTTTCTTTCACCGTAAGAGCGTCGGATAACGTACATATATTTTCGAAAATTCGGAAACACATTGGTACGTGTCGGGATTTGAACCTCAGCCCTACCGGCAGGAATGCGACAGTCCACACCATAGAGCCACCGACGCTCTTACGATGAAAATGAAAATGAAAAATGAAAATGAAAAGTGTTTATTCAGTTTAGGTCCTTATAGAACACTTATGAATGTCAAATGAAGCTACCACTGGTATATAACACTTGCGGGTGGCAATCTAGGAAGGGCCCTCAGTACTTAGTGGTATTAGCTTTTTAAGGCATGTGCTTCGATCTAGTTTCTATGATCAAAAGACATATGCGAAGATTAAAACTGTGCCAACAATCACTTACCTTTTATACCTACATCTACAAAACATCAAAGATCTTAAATAGTCTCATGGATTTTTTCAAGCTTTTTAAGAAGCTTATTTAATTCATACATGGATTATTTCAAGCTTTTTAAGATGTTTATTTAATTGATACATGGATTATTTCAAGCTTTTTAAGTAGCTTATTTAATTCGAAGACGACTCGTTTGGTGTTGCGGTTGAGAGGTCGGCCGCAACACTAAGGGTTCCGGGTTCGATCCCCGGGCAGTACAAACATTTGTGTGCATGAACATGTCTGTTTGTAATGGTCTGGGTGTTTTCTGTGTACAATATGTATGTATTTGCATATATGTTTATCCGTTGTTTAGTACCCATAATACAGGCTTTACGCTTAACTTGGGGCTAGATGGCGCTGTGTGAATGTCAGTGGATATTTATTATTATTTATTAATTCATACATGGATTTTTTCAAGCTTTTTAAGATGTTTTATAAAACAGAGAGAGAGTATTTATAATGTTATTTATTCCCTTTATTCTATATTATTCACCGCCCTACTTTACCTAATGTAAATATTTAGTTATTTTAATTCTGACTGTTATCCCATTCCCCCTTTAACCAATTCTTTTGCCCCATGCGCGGAGCACTAACATAATATTATAATAATTAAATTACAAAATAATCTTAAACTAAAAAGAGTACGAACCATGAGTCTGTAGATGTAATTTTATTGATAAAAAAAAGATGTTTATTTTAATCGATGTTCAGTGCTAACGTCAAACACTGAAACGATTTCTCAAGGTTCAATGGATCACCATAGCTTTGTTTTACATCAACTCAAGCGCAAACGTATTTAATGTTTAATATAATGCGATGTTGTTCCCTAATTGGAAAAAAAATCTGCCGCTTTCGATTTAACATTAGATTTTCATTTATTGTATAAAATTACGTGTTCGAGAACTTGCTATGGCAAGTGGCTTGCGATAGACGCCTATTTTTTGATAGCATAATAAAAAAACATGAGCGTCGCTGGCTCAATGGTGTGAAGGGTCGCCCTCCTACCACGAGGGCTGAGGTTCAAATACGTTTTCGAATTTCCGAAAAATATATGTTATCCGACGCTCTTACGGTGAAGGAAAACATTGTGAGGAAACCTGCGCACGCCTGCGAAGTGTTATAAAGGTTTTGCGTGAAGTCGTCCAATCCGCACCGGGCCCGCGTAGACGACTGAGGCCTATACACCCTATACGGGTAGGCTCGTGCCCCTCGGTGAGGACGTTTAATGAGCTGATGATAATAAAAAAACATTAATCACACATTCAAGAACATTTTGTTAAGACGCTTTTAAAATTTTCATATAAAGTGTATTGCTTGTATAACACAAGTTGATTCAGAGTTTTCCCGACCTTTACATAACCACTTTGATTGAAGTATGTCGCAAACTACATAACAACATGTATACTCAAGTGGTACAAAATGTTTGAAGTGTGCCCGAAGCGCAATGCGTTTGGCAATTTGTGCGTCCTTAATATGGACGAAAACATGCGCTGTCCGAAGTGCGGTCCTTCAAACTGGACCCTACTTTGCCGATTTGTTGTCGATATGCGATGAAGAACCTCGTTGGTACGAAATACTTATTCGACACTCAAATTTAGGGGCTCGCGTGGTGATCCTTCAAAGAAAGTTTTTAAACTTATTGCAAAATAGTGTTTCAGTAGTAGTCTGAGAGCTCACCCTATAAATAAAATAAAGAAATAAATATCCACTGACATTCACACAGCGCCATCTAGCCCCAAGTTAAGCGTGAAGCCTGTATTATGGCTACTAAACAACGGATAAATATACTTATACATTTTTTTTTATTATACATAGAAAACACCCAGACCATTACAAACAGACATGTTCATGCACACAAATGTTTGTACTGCCCGGGGTTCGAACCCGGAACCCTTGGTGTTGCATCCGACCTCTCAACCGCAACACCAAATGGGTCGTCAAAAAAAATAGTCCTACAGATCAGATACATGAATATTTTTTTAATATAGTCTGAGAAACTATAGAACTACATGTGGACACCCCTGCAAAATGCCTGATTTTGCCCGCATGTAAAATTATGACCTCACTTCCGGTTGTAATTCCATATATTATTCCAGACAAGCTAATGAAATTACCGGGTATAAGAGACCTAACACCTGTTGTCTTGGGTGACGGGCACAGTGCTACATTGATGGAGGATAATAACTGTCTATCAGTTGTTGGTCTCCTTCAATGCCGCTCTATCAGGGTTAAGCGTATTTTTGGTACAGACTTGCCAGCGACATATAATTGTACATACAATGGAGTAATTTATGTGAAACGTGTAAAAAACATGGCTTTACACGCAATTAGAAGAAGGAATACATGAAATAACTAAAAATCAAGTTCCGACCACCAAGAATCTCCACATGACAGCCATTTGACAATTATTAAAAACGTTAATTTTAACGTGAGTATTTCATGAGTATTTACATAGAAACTACTAATAAAAGTAGGTATGCTTAAATGTATTATGTATATACTGGTAAAAATATTGTTCAATAAAATATTTTCCTCTTGATACCTTCTTCAAATCGTAAACGTTTTTGAGAGCAAGATCTGACTGGAATAAGGATTTTTTATTGAATCAACGATGACAGTAACATGACCGTTCCTTTGATATTAGCACCTTTTTGGTCAAGGTGGTACAAATAATATTAGTGACCTCATATCTAGGTCATTGGATGAATTCATAATAGGTTCAATTTATTAAAAAGTGGGTCAAATTCAACTTAGATTCCATGACAGTCGGCGGGAAGTGAAAATAAATAAAACCTCGTAATAAAGTGAATTTTGCTTTTCGCGGCGACGAATTCGATCTGGAAATTGTGTGATTGAATCCCACGGGGATATTGTACTAAAAGTCGTCACTATTTTTCTATAGCATGTGTCAAAACTAAGCAACAAATATATACGTAATAATAAATATCCACTGACACTCACACAGCGCCATCTAGCCTCATATTAAACGAGGAGCTTGTAGTTAGGGTAATAAAAAACTGATAAAAATACTAATACATATTTTTTGTTAACACATACATATTATACATAGAAACATCCAGAGAATTTCAAACAGACATGTTCATGCCCCCAAATGCTTGTACTGCCCGGGATCGAACCCGGAACCCTTGGTGTAGTAGCCGACGTCTCGACCCTTACACCACAAGGGTCGTCATATAATTATAATATTAAATATAGATAACTATTATGGTGTGAAGAATATTTGAAGTTGCCAGAAAAACATGAAATTATTTACTTTGAAATAACATGATACGTATGTAGATAAGATTTGCTGATGCGGCTATCCGCTAAAATGTTTGGAATAATATGAAAGGTTTGACACTTATTCGTCAAACATTTAGTCTTATATAAATAATATTAATGTATCTGTAAACTTTTGTATATCTGTATCATCATCATCAGCTCATTAAAGGCCCCTCCGAGGGGCACGAGCCTACCCGTATAGGGTGATAAGGCCTTAGTCGTCCACGCGGGCCCAGTGCGGGTTGGACGATTTCACACACAACCATCGAATCTCTTCGCAGGCGTGCATGAAGGTTTCCTCACGATGTTTTCCTTCACCGTATGAGCGTCGGATAACGTACATATATTTTCGAAATTCGTTCATTGAGCTGATGATGATGTATTTACTATAAAAAGAGCCGAGTTAAGCACAACATCCATGGCTGAATAATCATGAATTTTCAAATAGATTTTAACGCTAGTAAATTTTATATTCACGAAATATTCCATTTCATCACAATATTGCTTGAAAAATACCTTTGCTGCAGTGCTTTTTAATAATCTGAACAGACTTCTTTTGGAAAGCTTTTTAATTTTACTTGCTTTGATTTTTTTGTATCATATATTTATATATCAACGTTCATAATGTGAGCCTAAATTTAACAAATGGATTTGTACTTCAACTCGGAACAAAGTTATAACTGTAATAAATATTGCTTTGACCGGATTTAGATAAACGGGAAAAAACTCTGATAAACTCTGATAAACAGGCATATTTTATTGTTACTCCCGCGTTAACATTCAAGGGGATAAGTTGTATGTATACGCGTAATAGATTTTCCATTATTCTTCCCATTTAACTTACGAGAACTTAATCAATCAAATTAAAAACATACTTAATAAATCTAGGCCCATAAAGAACACTTATTATGAATGTCAAATTAGATTATACCACTGGTTTGGACTATCGTCATCTACTGAGTATGATGCCGCGAGAAACTGACAAATATGACATAGGAACCTTCAAGAAAAGAGCGTATTCCTTCCTTAAAGGCAAGCAACGCACCGGTGGCGCTTCTGGTGCCACCGTTGTTTATGAGCGGAGTTGAACAATTTTATCAGGTGTCTCTCTTGCTCGTTTGCTCCCTATAACATAAAAAAGTTATTCTTATTAAAAATTAATTAATTGTTTATAAAATTATTAAGATACTAACCCAAAAGACCGCATGCACGGCCTCCCTCAGTCATCTAACATAATATTCTAAACAAAGCGTAGGCTGAGGTATATTTGAACGCAAATATATATTTATTTCTCCACAATGCCACCCCCACATCGTTCACATTCATCCCCCAAGCATACCTAACTAAGATCCGGAAAACCGACATGTTTGCCTGATTTATTATTTGACAGATTTCACTTATCCTTTCTGCAAGAAATGGGAACGTAAATTATATTTACGTACGTTACAATTATACTCGTGGATGGTTAAAAATAAGATGACAATGAAAAGCGCGTAGGAAAACATAAAAAATTCTCACGTGTGTAACGTTTAATTTAGGAGTACATGCAGCAATTTTATATTTTCAAATTTTATTTGGAAACTCAACATCATTTTTTTAACAATCATATCCTTAAACAATTACTGTAAACACTAAGTCAATACAAAAGTACTACATGCTTTATTAAAAAGTAATTTACTTTTATGGTAAAGTGATCGCAGTCTACCGAATATAATCAAATCAAGTAAAAATTTTATCTGGAACAAAGAGATAGAGCCATTTATAGACATTTATCGTATTACTATTCACTTACTCTTTTAATCAAAATTTTAAAATCAATATGATATTTAGGTTAGATTGTAATCAGACAAAAGTTGCAGTTTTACGACCCACAAGATTGACTCCTTTTTCCTTAAATAGGTCCGTGTTTCATCCAAACAAGGGGAGCCTAGTGTTAAAAAAACAGGATGAAGCATGCTGGCATAGAAAATATTATATATCCTCAATTTGAAGGCTACGAAAATGAATTGAATTATATATAAACGGTGGGATTATAATATTACGTAATGCATATGTACATTCCCTTAGTATATTCTAAATAAAATAACTAATTAGCGGTGACCCTACGTTGGAGTTTAAGTCCAACAAACTTATCGGTTTTTAAACACAGTTTCGTTCGAAGTATTTTAACAAACTTAAAATTTATGTCAGTTTCACTGTTCTACCATCGCACGACTCGACGCAGCCGTACCAATAGAACACATTCTCGTGCAAAATGGTTAATTTTCTTTCATGTACGTGCCCATTATGAAGTGAATACCGAGCTACTTTGTACCCTAAAAAGCGTCGATGGCTCAATGGTGTGGACTGTTGCCCATCGTACCGGGAGGGCGCAAGCTGAAATCCCGCCACGTATCAATGTGTTCTCGAATTTTCGAAATTATATGTATGTTATCCGACGCTGTTACGCTGAAGGAAAACATCGAGAGAAAACCTGTGCACGCCTGCGAAGAGATTTACAAGTTATGCGTGAAGTCAGCCAATCCGCACTGGGCCCGCGTGGAAGACTAAGGCCTACTACTACGCGTAGGTCCGTGCTCCTCGGTGGGGACTTTAGTGAATTGAATTAATGAGCTGATGTACCCTAATAGCTATGGCATGATTCTTAAAACGATCCTTCCTCTCATTATGCAGTGGTATAACTGAGCCTATGGCATTGAAAGCATATAAGTAACGTGTTCAATGTCCCAAAAAATTCGTGAATATTTATGTCAATAATCACAAGTTCAAAATATATTTTTTCTTATTTTTTTTTACAAATAATTTTCAGTAGTCAATTTTTATTATTGTACTTTAATGACTCTACCAAAAAATTTAATGAACGCCATCTTTTAACATTTTCTCTAAACTATATGTAGGTGCAGGGCGCAATCCATGAGATTGGCCGCAAGCTAAAAAAAAACAAATTTAGAAACGTTCGTAACTTAAACACTAAAATTAACTGTATACATAATCTCAATCAAAAAGTGTCCGCGGCAAAATTCTGCCCATAAAGTCAGTTTTGGGTGTCGGTGGCTCAATGGTGTGGACTGTCGCCTTCCTATCGGGTTGGCTGAGGTTCAAATCCCGCCACGTACCAATGTGTTTTCGAATTTTCAAAAATATATGTTCGTTATCCGACGCTCTTAGTGTGAAGGAAAACATCGGGAGGAAACCTTTATGCACGCCTGCGAAGATTTGAAGGTTGTGTGTGAAGTGGTCCAATCCGCACTGGGCCCTCGTGGACGACTAAGGCCTAATCAACCTATACGGGTAGGCTCGGGCCCCTCGGTGGGGACGTCTAATGAGCTGATGATGATAATGATAAAAGTCAGTTGGGTATAATTTTTATTCATAATCACGTAGCGCGCTTCTCGTCATAGTGACAGTAATATGCTTGTCAGGACAAAATAATAATTATAATAATTTTATGTCATAAATATAGCAATAAGTCAACGTGTATGTCAAGCGGCTGGAACACTTCTTGTTTGATATTTCTTCGTGATTGTTCATCCATTTAGTTTATTATATATCTCATCATCAATTTTATTATAGGGGGGCAAAATTTATGACGTCGTCTTCTCTAAAAGAGCAAGCAAAAGCGATGCATTGTATGTATTTCTTTCGTTATTTATTCACCGTTAACGAATGATTTCGAAAAAACATGCTCAGCAAGAATTTACCTACAAAAATACTGTTTTCAAAATTGACTTAAAGCAACCACTTATACACAATGATATTCTGTATATATAAAGGTAGATACGCCACCCGTGCCTCAAAAACGAACCGCCAAAGAGAGTACAGTTTGTACTCTTTTGTTAAGGTAAATGTGTTCGAAATATGTGTATCATCATCATCAGCTCATTAAACGTCCCCACCGAGGGGCACGAGCCTACCCGTAAAGGGTGATTAGGCCTTAGTCGTCCACGCGGGCCCAGTGCGGATTGGACGACTTCACACACAACCTTCGAATCTCTTCACAGGCGTGCATGAAGGTTTCCTCACGATGTTTTCCTTGACCGAAAAAGCGTCGGATAACGTACATATAATTTCGAAAATTCGAAAACACATTGGTACGTGGCAGGATTTGAACCTCAGCCCTCCCGGTAGGAGGACGACAGTCCACACCATTGAGCCACCGACGCTCTTCTATATGTGTATGCTGTCACTGCATTCGGAACACTTTTTTCGATTGTTTTGTAAGCATATCACGAATCCATACTATTTACATCATTGCTTCTACATACAAAACTCTGTATTTTTATATTGTCAAGCGTAGCCAAGTCGTGGTGAAACTGCAGCTATAAAAGCACTGTGTTGAAACGAGTAAGCAATGTTTTCGGATGCACGTACGATACAAACAGAATCACAAACGCCGACATTATTTCAATTAAAATGCAAACGATGTCATCTGGAATCTCGCCGACTCCTTTCTTGGCTATTATATGTGGGATATGAAATTATTATGTTCTTGTAAAGAATTCTATCAACTTTTGATATATTTAATAAACTACGTATAAAGGATGCGCTAAATTAGCCTTAATTTGGTGGTACGTCTAGGTAGGTCCCCACTGCAATGTCAGATATCGTCTTATAGATTAGGAATGGAATAATTGTATTTCGGGAAGAGGAAATTAAATTACTGTATAAACCAGAGCATCGGTGACTCAATGGTATGAACTGTTGCCTTCTGATCTTGAGGGCGCAGGTTCTAATCGCGACACGTATTAATTTGTTTTCGAAGTTATATGTACGTTATCAAAGGCAGAGGAAACCTGAGAATAGGTATAATGGTTCTGCGTGAAGTCGATCTATCCGCACTGGGCCCGTGTAGACGTGATATGAACTGATGATGATGATAACATAATCTAACCAATCATCGTTAATGCCGTCTGAAACTCGCCTACCAAGCGTGGAGATAATGACGAACCTACATGAAAAACTTTAAGTCGAGCACAGAAGTGTTAAATATAAAATAAGTTAATTTAGGCTTTAATAACAACAATAACAGGTTTAATACTTGAGACGTTTAACTTCGTCACGATAGCCAGTAATTTATCACCCTCAACCAAGTTTGTACATCATCAGCTCATTAAACGTCCCCACCGAGGGGCACGAGCCTAACCGTATAGGGTGATTAGGCCTTAGTCGTCCACGCGGGCCCAGTGCGGATTGGACGACTTCACACACAACCTTCGAATCTCTTCGCAGGCGTGCATGAAGGTTTCCTCACGATGTTTTCCTTCACCGTAAGAGCGTCGGATAACGTACATATATTTTTCGAAAATTCGAAAACACATTGGTACGTGTCGGGATTTGAACCTCAGCCCTCCCGTAGGAAGGCGACAGTCCACACACTGAGCCACCGACGCTCTCAACCAACCAAGTTTGTACAAAGTACCATAAATTAAAGTACAGGGCGTCCCTATTTTAATGTTAATTAAGCAAAGAACCGACTTGTACAACTTGTTTTTTATTTTATATTCTTTCAGACCGGTGCCCGTCAATTTTAATGAACTCGCTCCGTGAGGATTGCTTTTAAAAGTTTAACAATTTTCTGTCCAACAGTTGGTTGCATTAATGCATAGAGGATGCCGGTTGTTTTAATTGAAAACTCGTAAACACGTTTTGCGAGCAAACTTCCTACAAATATTTGCAAGTTTCGAAAAACAAGCTTTTCGTCTTACATATTTTAAAATAATAACCTTCCAGACCGATTTCAGTCACAGCGACTGGCACCGCGCAAAAAATTACCGTGTGAAAACACAGCGCTAATTCAGTTTAATTCAGAATAAGACGCTATTATTGTTAAACATAGGTCATATAATCAAGGTGGAACAATTAATTAACAATATAATAATAGACTTTTTTGCAAAAATGACCACGTTTGACCGCAGGTAGGAGATAATCGTAGCTTGCTAGTAGTCTTTATCCCTGATTTGCCATAATCCCCACGCCAGGGCCAGTAGCTTGTAAATAGCTGTACCTGTGAAAGGTAAACGAAGAGACCACTGCTATCCGTTCTGTGGTGCATATTTGGTCACACACGGGAAGTGTGCCTAATTTTTGTACTGTAGCTATTTTTATTGTATTTTTGTCTATCCTTTGACTTTCATACGTGCTTTATGTAAGCCTGATTTGAATAAATGGATTTTGACTTTGAATAAATATTAAAAACCATACACTTTTTTAAACATGTAATAATAAGCTTATCCTTGGACATATTATGTGCAGGTAAAGGAGATGTGATTGAATATAGCGCGTGCTTACTCAAACATAGTTTATTTTTGGCTTTATTATTGGCAGTATCATACATTACATTATCTACGTAGAATCTACCGAAAAACATTGTTTTGCAACACGCATAATGAAAGGGAATCCGTAACGCTTAGTACGGCAACGTGCGTCTTCAACGCACGAATAATATTTTGCTATTCAGCTCGATGCCTTTGTAAGTAAACAGGATCAAACACGGAAATCGAAAGCGAAGTTGCTGAAATAAATACTAAAATTATTTAAAATTAAATTAAAATTGTTTTATTTATTTCATCTTTAATTCTTGCACGTCATTTTATTTTGTTCTTTATTATTTTAATGAATGTATTAAAATAATAAAGAACAAAATAAAATGCCGATGATGAATGCATTATGATAAAGTAAAAAAGGCACTTTCTTTAAGTATGCATAAGTTCTATTATGATATATAAAGCTCAATTTACATTAAAAACACATATTTTACGCAAGATATCCCAGTCCATCGCTTTCCAGCCTTCACCATTGACCCTTCGCAAGTCGTTGGTCCATTTGGCTGGAGGGCGTCCCACACTACGAACGAACTACTTTATTGGAGTCGTTCGCTTTTTAGTAACTCAGCTTATAATGAGTAAAATAAAACAAAATAGGTGGAAGACATAATACTGAGTCATCTAGGCAGGTACCATCGCAGTGCCAGTGCCGGGAGATCGCCCGTGAAACAGGAGTGTTATGCACTTTTGTATTTCTGGATGAGGGCACTGTAGCTAGTAAAATTACGGTATAAGATACCTAATATCTGTTCTTTCTTGTATCGGGCGCAGTGAGGCATTGACAGAGACTGATAACTGTCTATCAGTTGTTGGTCTCCTTCATACCACTCTGTTATGGTCAGGTGTGTCATTTAGTGTCAGATGAGCATCTTGACTGTTCTGTACACTTAAACATAAAAAGATCAAAACATACTACGTAAACTAAAATAAGTGAACGCTGATCTTGTTGAGGCGTAAGTTTCAGAATCACGTGCCCAGTGGACCCTGTGCAAATCATTCGCGAGGAAACTGGCTTTTCCTTGTTCATTGACGTTTCCATACAGTTTTGATCTGGGTAAACAAAGGGCAAAGTAAATCGGTCACACATAAAAACTAGGTGACGAATAAATGAAGCAATCGATATGAATGACTTATAAAAGCACGGTTCGAGTACCCTGCTTGATGTTAATTCTATGCTCAGAAAACCTCTTAAATTAGTTTGCATATAATGACAATTATTTTTTTCAAAGAGCGTCGGTGGTTCATTGGTGTAGACTGTTGCCTGGCGATCGAGAGGGTGCAGTTCAAATCCCGCAGTACCAATGTGATTTCGAATTTTTGAATTATGTGTTCGATATCCAACGCTCTTACGGTGGAGGAAAACTAAGGGAAATATCTAACGCACGCCTGCGAAGAGATTCAAAGGATATGCATGAAGTCGGTGAATCCGTGCTAGGCCGCGTGGACGACGGAGACCTATACACCTATTACAGGTAGGCTCGTGCCTCGGTGGGTGTTTATTTGAGCTGATTGACGACAATGTTTTTTTCAAACAGTAAACTTCCTCCACAGATTTTGAAACCATAGGCGATCTGCTGTCAACAACTTTTTTTCTACCTCCGATGTCACAACCTCTGTTATTACTTCGTTTACCTTAAAATACGGTTCATTTTTAAAAGTGGGACGATGTCTGTCATGCCTTTTAATAAGTTCATTGATGCAGATAATGACAAGCAATCTATTAGATTCTCTTGACTTGTTGATTTATTACTCGAAGTACTGATAGTTTTCCCTTTACAATAAATGGGTTCAAATACCTTAAGATTCTTCGTTGAGAAAAATCGTCTGTATTGCCTCATCTAATATATTTCATCATCATCTTTGGCTCATTATATATCCCCACCGAGGGGCATGAGTCTATCTGTAAAGGGTGTATAGGCCTTATTCGTCCACGCGAGCCCATTGCGGATTAGCCGATTTCACGTACAACCTTTGAATCTCTTCGCAGCGTGCGCAGGTTTCCTTTACCGTAAGAGCATCGGATAAAGGTACATGTAATCCAAAATTCTTTAAAATATTTGTACCTCCACATCTGAAGGCAAGAGTCCACACCAATGCGCCACTGCCACTCTTATAATGGAATACTCTTAGAAATTATTAATAAGTTAGCCTAATATACATAAAAGGGTATTGAATTACGTAGTCGGTATCATCTCTTTCTTTCTTAAACTGAACGTAGGTTTTCTCATTTAACGCCAGATATTCCAATAACCCCCCCCCCCACAGAGCCACGGTAAAAGGTGTTCTAAGCTGTCCATGACGCAGACATCTCTCCAGACTCGTTGATCGAACCATCTGACTCACTTACTGATCCAGGTATCTTTGGAGGACCTCTTTTTTTCTCTTTTTTGGACAAAGAACAGTTTACAATAGCTTTAAATTTAAATTATTACTAAAGTACAATATTCATTGTGAGACCTACATCATTTTCCACATAATTATAATACAGTAAAAGCTCCTTATTCGCGCTTCCTTTATTCGCGTTTTCATTATTCGCTGATTAAAAAAATGCTACCTAATTCCTTATTCGCGACTAAAATTTCTTATTCGCGGATCTAATAAGTACATACATAATAATAAAATTATTCCAATAAATATCCAACACAATATCCTTGTCGAATGGACTAATAAAAAGTAAAATAGATCTTATTACAACTTTACCAAAAGTATGTTGTTAAATGATATCTCCGAGGACTTTGACACAAGCCGCCTTCCCCGCGAGCGGTGATTTTGAGAATGTTAGCAAATAGAATGAAAGCAAAAGCAAAAATTTTAGTGAAGGTTTAAGAATGGCAAATGAGCTTTGCGATTTCTTTATGAACATTGGATCCAACTATGGAACGAAGTCTTATTTTTAAGAGGCAAGTTGCTAATGCGGCTGCTGTGTATTAGTCTGAATTGAAGGAGCTTTTGAAAACTAACAGCAAGAGAAACTTACAAATTTTCACACATTGCCTAAGCCTTAAGATAATTTATTGTGACCTAGGAACGTATCCCTATTAATCCATATAAATTACTATTCCGTATTCACGGTTTCTGTATTCGCGGCATATTTATGGAACATATACCCCGCGAATAAAGAGCTTTTACTGTATGTCAAAAAAAGCATATATACCTCTGATGTGATAACTGAAAATTGTTTCCCTGATCTTACCCAGATGACAATTTAATACGACCTAGTTATACTAGACGGTTGGAGCAGACGAGTTCTGTAGTGGAGACCGCGTCTCGGCAAGCGTAGCGTAGGTCGCCCTCCGGCCCAATGGACCGACGACTTGCGGAAGGTCGCTGATGGAGGCTGGATGAGAAAAGCGGAAAACCGGGATTTCTGGTGCAAAATGGGAGAGACCTAGCAGTGGACCGCAATAGGTTGAATTGAGAGGTACACTAGGTCCTGAGTCGTCTAGGTAGGTACCACCGCAGTGCTAGATATTGTCCCGTAAAATAGAAGTAATTTGCACGTCTGTGTTTCGGGATGAGGGAACCGTAGAAAATACCGGGAATTAGAGACCTTATATCTGCTGTACCGGGTGACGGGCACAGTGGGGCATTGATGGTTATAAATCATTTGTCAGTCTCTATCAGTGCCCTATCATGGTCAGGCGTATCACATACATCGAAGTGAGCGTCCTGACCGTCTATACACTTCTATTTAACCAATCGCAGTCCACTGCTGGACATAGGTCTCCCCTATTTAACCAGATATCGCTTTCCTCATCCAGCATCCACCAGCGACCGCCAGCACCGCGTCGTCCATCGGGTAGGAGGACGTCCTACGCTACGCTTGGCAAGACGCGGTCTTCGTCCAGAACTCGAGCTCCAACGGCCATCGTTCTGCGACAAACTTGACTAGCCACTGCCACTTTAACTTACTGATCCGGCAGTTCAATATACTCTTAAAAACATAAAAAATAAAACGCGGTCTCTACTAAGGTCTGCTTATTTTCGTTCAACAATATAATAAATATTGATAGCATTCATTAAAACTTCCATCGTTATGTTTACGTTAAAATTTTTGATCCTAATTTTATATACGCACCCTTTGTTTACCAAGTTGAATTAGGAGATAATTGGTTAGCGAATGGCTTCTTGCTTAAATTGAATTTCTCTTCCCATTTTTCTTTGTGTCAAAAACTGTTTCGGTCTCTTCTGTTACAAGAATATTTGTCATTATGGTGATGGCGACGACTCACGTGTATAGTGGTTTACGTCGACTCTTACACCAAGGCAAGGGAAGTGGCTTCATTTCGAGCATATGATGTGGATAAACATGTCTGTTTGTATTGGTCTAGGGTTTTCTATGTTAATATGTATGTATTCTTAAAAATGTGTACAAGTGTTTTTATTAATTTTTAGTACAAATTAATGCTTTTTTTAATGGCTCTGTGTGATGTCAGTGATATTCATTTATTTGTTTATATAGTTTGAATTTTCTTTCTCGCTATGGGGAGAGCTACTTTGTAGATACTTTCTAAAGCTATAAGTTGGGAATTAGTGAGGCCTTAGTTTAGTGGACTTACTGCATTGATGAATAATATTTATCAGATGTGATCCTGTGATAAGCACCACATTCATTCTATACCTAATCACTAATTCTTCCTAGAAAACTCATTGAAGCTATAAATGTACCTATACTTACCGTAAAGAAAAGCAAACGTATCATCTATGACACTGTCATAAAAGTACGTCTTTGCACTAAAACTAATCAAAGGTTGTAGTAATAATAATAAACAGAAAACGCCGGTTTCATGGCGCCAGCAGTGCGTAGGGTTATGCAAATGTTAATAGTTCTTTATATAAAAAAGAATCTTTATATCTGTTAGTTTATAATTGCATTTTTATGTCATAAATGAACGGGAATGTCAATGCGCTCACGTAGGTTAGTGATAAGCCTTACTATGATAGGAACAGTGTTGAAAGAAATCAAAAACAGTACATAGTTAATATTTTTCCATCAACACTGCTCTGCGCCCGTCACCCGAGGTGACAGATGTTAGGTCTCATATACCCGGTAATTTCACTGGCTACAATGCCCTCATTCGGCATTGCGGTGAAATTTCGTTTTGATACCTGAAGTCCTTTGGGTTGTTTTCTTAAACGCTGTTCTTTTATCAAAGCCTTAGATGGCCAATACTGACGTCGTCTAAACATCGATTTAAGATTGCTGTTGTTTCTTATTAATTTAAAATGCTTTACACTAAAAGGGTCTGAACTTTGCTGTCAGAATGAAATCATTTAGGCAGCTAAGTCAGTTGGATTAAATTTATTATCATCAACACTGGTACATTATATTCAGAAATAATTTCCCTGTTTCATTAACTTACAAGGTCTGGTTCTCTCCATGGTACTTTGTAAGTAGTATCTGTCAGAAAAGTAAGCACGTTACATTACTTGAGAGATGATATATTTAAAAGTTAGGTGGATGTAGACGTAACCTCAATTAATGGTTTTCCCGGTTATGGGATCATATTTCTTAACAAGGCTGCGTTGGGCTCAGTTATTGCATTGTGTTGAAATTAAGGTTATGTAAAGTTAGATTTAGAAAAAAATAGGACTCCTGTTGGCTCTCTTCTAAATTGTTGAATGCTTATTTATGAATGAAAATAAATTGACCAGACGTTTACTTTTATTACAAATACACAAATCGCATTTAAACTTAGTGTTTGGACGAATAAACAAAAACAATTTAAACAATCTATAAAGTTAATCGCTCTTGGATGATTGTATGTTTAAAAAAAGTAAATAAATATGTTTATCAGTTGTTCAGTGTCCATTTCACTCCAGTTAAATACTTAGTTTGGTACTAAATCGCGTTCTAGGGATGTTACTGAATTGATTTTTTTTTTTCATTTATTGTTCTTTAATAACAAGTGACATACAATATTTATCAAATCTAGTGTACATTATTATCCTAGATTTAAATTACAATAAATATGAATACGTTATAAAGGCTTAAGCGCACTTATTATAACTTATATAAAGAAACTTATACTTTCTTTTATGAGGACAGGTATTCGCCTATATTTTATACGTGAACATAACCATGATGTAAGTTAATGTTCACTTTGATTGAGTTAACACTTTTTGACAGTAGATGGTAGTTAGGGGTCATGCATAAGTCAGTAAACTTATAGTATGAGTAAAATTTATTATTGGCACGGTTAAATATACGACAGGTAATGTTCTTAACCTGCTAAGTAGGCAATTCAATAAATAAATGTATACATAATAAGGGTTGGTATTATTAACAACATTTGGGAGTTAGGTTAAACAATAGTAAAGCGCGGTAGGCGTATAAGCCGATAAGCGGAATAAAAATATCGTCACAGCCGCAGAGCTGTGCAGGCGCGCCGTTTGTACCTGAACTGAATTGATTATTGTAGTTCACAGTGATACACAAACTCCAAACCTATTTTGACTCACTGAGGGTAAACCGCTGAAAAATAGTTTAATTTTTCGCAGTAAACACACAAGCAACGACTAGTATGCTTATAGTCGTATCGGAATTTACGACCAACATTACACCTAATCCATGAGAGGACTTAATCTTTATCATACTTCCAAACTCGGACTGCCTGTGATCTGACCAGAAATGGAAGGACTCTGGTGGTCGGGCATTTCTCTCGTGCCACCGAGCGGGATGGCAGGTTGCGGATAGCCTAGCTCCGGCTGTGGGCCGACGAGTTTATGTCGACCCCATAGCCGGGGTGCCAAGGTGGCCCCGGACAGGAGAAGTTCCCGAACGCCCAATCCCAGGCCTAGGTATCCCAAACCCATTTCTATGATCCAACACACCCAATCCTTCCCATATCCAATCCCTGTCCCACTTCCCACTCTTCCTTCCCCACCTGGTCCAAGAGGGAGGGTTACCTCTTTTCCCCAAAGAGCCCTACCAACCAACAAAAAAAAAAATAAAAATGCAGCAGAAGGAAAAAGATTTTTCCCCAGGTGGGTACGGCAAGGCCACAAATCCCACACCGACTCGTCGGTCTGCCCCCATCGTAATCTGGGGGGGGCACCATTCTGCCACATAGGGTTGCGCCTTCTGCGCAACCATCTAGGGCTGCGCCTTCTGCGCAGCAGGCTGCTTTAGCGCCAACTACTTCACGGGCTGCGACCACCGCCACTTGACCATGCTCGGCTGCGACCACCGCGCCAACCGACACAGACTCGGCTGCGACTACCGCCAACCTTAGACCTCATGGTGCTCCTCCGGCGAAAATCTGGCAACAGACTATCGTCCGGAAGAGTATAACCAACAACCCGGACAACGACCAAGACAGAACACGACTCTCAGCCTTGACGGTGAGCTTCGAGCGCTGGCTTCCAGCGCGAGAGGATTGAATCGAGACTTAGAGACATTGACCAGGAAAACGTAACTTGGGAACGGAAACTGGAAGTTCTGGTTTTATCCCTGTGGAGGAAGTACGCCGGCTACGACGCAAGCGCGGAAAAATCCTACACAGGGAAAGAGAAATCAACAGCCGTGCACGCAAAATCCGCGAAGGCAACTGCCAGCGCGAAGCGTCACGGCTGATGAGAAGGGGGTACGCGACCAGCTGCCACTACGCGAAGGCACTAGCCAGCGCGAAAACACCGCGGACGCGGAGACCCGCGGTCGAGGTCAATTACGCGAAGGGGAAACCCAGCGCGAAACGACCTCGATTGCACCAGAACCTTCCGGCGACGGCCCAAACCGACAAAAAAATAAGAAAAAGAGAGGCAAGCGAGCTGGAGTCGTGCACGCGACATCATGGCTAATAACACCATGCCACGCCCTCGGAACCGCAACCCGGCCCCAGTGGTCTGGGAGCGGTGAAGAGGGTGCGCCCGACGACACGGCCTCACCGAGTGCGCTCCAGGGAGATGCTAAGCGTGTGCGAGTCCAGGCCGCTGGAGGCGACGGAGAACTCGCCCGGCAACGCAGGACATCCCTGCGCGACTGGCCGTGGCAATCTGTCTGTCGCCGCCGACTCGCGACCTGACAATTGACGAAGCGGAACACATAAAGAAAAGCCTAGACATGGTCTGGGACTCCGTCACTCGAGTCCACTCCCGGCCTTCCGTGGTTACCCTAGGGTAGCGGACGGCACGGTTCAGATGTGGTGCGAGAACGACGGAGCTCTGACGTGGCTGGAAGGCAATGTACCCCGCATCAAACTTCCCAACACCGACGCACAGCTAAAGGTAATGAGACAGTCAGACATCCCTACCCGTGTCCGAGCTGCGCTTCGTTCCCAGGTATAATGGGGATATAGCGCGGCTCCAGGGTCTTCTGTGTGGACAGAACACCTGGTATGACATAGGTAGGTGGTCACTGTACAGGGCGACATCTGTGGGCGGGGATAACAACGGGACTTATCTGACCCTGGGAATCCCCCCTGACGAGTCGAACGAGTCCTGGGGCGCGACCGGAAGGTATCGTACCTTCTGGGTACGATATACGTACGTTTCTACTCCGGCACTCCCCCAGTGAGCTCCCAGACAGAACCCAGACAGACACCCAGACCGAAACCCAGTCGGAAAGTAATCCGACCCAGACACTCATACACGGCACAAGAGGAACACGACAGGACAATGTCACTTCTTGAGGAGGAGATGGGTGAGCTAAGGCGGCGATGGCTGATGCTGATGCTGCACGGGGACCACCCGAGTCACCTGGGTGGTCGGAGCAACTGCTCGCCTCGTCGCCACGTGACGACGGGCGTGGGTTTGGAGGGGAGGATGAGCAATCCGCAGGGTCGCTCTCCTCATAACTCAACCCGGCCGCCGTCGTCACCCATCTCCTACCTCAACCTGGACATTGTCCAAACCAACCTCCAGCACAGTCAAACTGCAACGGCTTGCTTACGCAGAGTGCTGGAGACGAAACCCCGGACCATTGCACTGATCCAAGAGCCGTGGATCAGGAGCAACAGAATATGCGGCCTCAATAACATCGGAGGTAAGCTAATTCTGAACACACAAGACACAGGAAAACCACGCACCTGTGCATTCATACCAGATGATATACCGACCACAACACTGACTCAATTCTGTTCCAGTGATCAAACAGCCGTCAAGCTCATCACTGACGGCGATGCACCTGACATCGTCCTAGCCTCGGTGTACATGCCGGGCGAGGAGGACGACTGCCCACCAAAAATGATGAGTGACCTGGTGCAGCACTGCGAGGATGCTAACCTGGACCTCATCATCTGCACGGATTCCAACGCGCATCATCCGTTGTGGGGATGCGACAAACCCAACCGCAGAGGTGAAGTATTAAGCACTTATCTATTTAGCACTAACCTTACCATTGTCAACCGCGGCTCAGAACCCACTTGGGTCACAGCACGTGGGCAAACAATAATTGACCTGACGTTAGCTTCGGAAAGGGTAAATAGCCTCATAACCAACTGGCACGTATCCAATGAACCTTCCTGTTCTGACCACAGACGGATCCGGTTCTCCTTAGCAACGAACACAAAAAACCTGAACCGAGACGTAACCCACGACGCACAGATATACCTGGCTACAAGCGGCTTCTAGCCTCATTACTAGCCA
Organism: Leucinodes orbonalis; assembly: GCA_019425675.1. Classification (NCBI taxonomy): domain Eukaryota; kingdom Metazoa; phylum Arthropoda; class Insecta; order Lepidoptera; family Crambidae; genus Leucinodes; species Leucinodes orbonalis. The sequence continues at coordinate 52,339 of PQWD01005541.1, forward strand.
AACACTTAGCGCCCACAAACCTCAATGACCCCAAACAAATCGAAAACACAGTAACACAACTCTCACAATACATAATAGAGTCATACCACACTTGCTGCAGGTTAGTAAATTCGGGCAAGAGGAAGGGGAACTCTTGGTGGAATGCTGAACTGAGTAAGCTAAGGGAAAAGATGCGCCAACAATTTAACAGAGCAAAGAACACAAGACGTCCAGAAGACTGGGACGCATACAAAAATACTCAATCCAATTTCAAGAAACAAACCAGATTCGCCAACAGGGCTGCCTGGCGGAAATTCTGTGAAGACATAGAATCAAACAGTGAAGCTGCAAGGGTCAGGAAAATTCTATCCACGGATCAGAATCGAACCCTAGGCTCGCTGAAAAAACCTGACAGTACATACACAAAATCGGATACCGAGACTAGTAAGGTCCTACTAGAAACACACTTTCCAGACTGTATCCTCTCCGAGGACAGGACATGGGAAAGTGACTCAGAACCCACACATCACAGCAGTGAAGATTGGAGTAGAGCCAGCATTATAGCAACGGAGGACCGTATAAAGTGGGCAATTAACTCCTTTAAACCCTACAAATCAGCAGGCCTAGACAACATCTTCCCGGCCCTTATGCAATGGGGGATTGATCATATTCTACCATGGTTAAGGGCTATCTACGTGGCCTGTCTAGCACAAAAATATATCCCACTCGCATGGCGTGAAGTGAAAGTCATCTTCATACCCAAACCGGGCAAAACTGACTACACAGACCCTAAAGCGCACAGACCAATAAGCCTTACATCCTTTCTACTAAAGACACTTGAAAGGCTCTGTGACCGGTATATACGGGACGGACCTCTTCAGGTGCTGCCACTTCACAAACAGCAACACGCCTACTCCACAGGTAAATCAACAGAATCCGCACTACATACTGTAGTCTCAAAGATTGAATGTGCAGTAGACCACAAAGGCTCTCATTAGCGGCCTTTATCGATATAGAAGGCGCCTTTGACAAGACAATGTTCTATAGTATCAACGCAGCTCTCGAGAAACACGGAGTGGACTCGACACTGCGTGGATGGGTTACTAACATGCTCAAACTGAGAGCTGTACAAGTCACAGTAAATGACACCACAAGAGCCATGGTGGCTAAGGGGTGCCCACAGGGAGGCGTCCTCTCGCCGCTACTATGGAACCTTGTGGTAAATAGCCTAATCAAACGTCTGAATGACAAGGGCTACTTTACTGTCGGCTACGCAGACGATATAACCATAATAATAAACGGCACACATGAAAACACGCTCTGCAATCTTATGCGCCAAGCACTAAAAATAGTAGAAGACTGGTGCAAGGAATGTAAACTCACCGTGAACCCTACAAAAACAGAGCTGTTGCTCTTCACAAAGAAAAGGAAAATAACACCCATGCAGCTACCGCAATTCTTTGGGTCAACCCTAAAACTATCAACAGAAGCCAAATATCTGGGTATTTACCTAGACAAACAATTAAACTGGGCTAAACATACAGAGCACACCATGACGAAGGCCAGCATAGCGTTATGGCAATGCAAAAGACTACTAGGCAGGAACTGGGGAATAAGTCCTAAAATTACTCACTGGCTGTATACCACGGTCATCCGTCCGGTCGTCACATATGGCTCTATAGTCTGGTGGCCCAGGACGAATCTAAATACAGCTCAGAAAGAACTAGAAAAACTACAAAGATACGCTTGTGTAGCAATTACCAGCAGCATGAAAACAGCACCTACTGCTGCTCTTCAGGCAATGCTGGGACTGCCACCTCTGCACCTTGTAGTAAGGGAGGAAGCTACACTAGCAACATTCAGACTGGAACTATTGGGTGTCCTAAGAAAGGATGCCAGAATTAAACACACCCGTATAAGGGAGAATGCTATTAAAATACAGCCAATGATGGCGGCTCCATGCGACAGAATCCAAAAAACACACTGCTTTCAAAAGCACTACAACATAGAACTCTTGCCTGAGGAGCATGACCACTCGGGAATAAACGAGCTAAGAGTTTACACGGATGGATCAAAAACAGATTATGGAACAGGTGTCGGAATCTTCTCCGATGAACTGAACATAAAAATATCGAGACCCCTTGGTACGCATAGCAGTGTATATCAGGCGGAGTGTGTTGGCATTATACTAGCAGCACAAGCTATAGAGACCAGAGGAGTCACGGATGCGAACATACGAATACTCTCCGACAGCGCCTCCGTACTCCAATCACTAAAGAAAAACCTCGTTACCTCAAAACTAATACTAGAATGCCATAACGCTCTAGAACGCGTTTCGGCGAGAAACAGGAACAAGGTGACACTACAGTGGATTAAAGGACATAGTGGGTCACGCGGTAACGATGCGGCGGATGAGCTGGCGAGAGGAGGCTCAAATGCCAAAGCCATCGGACCGGAACCAATGATACCAATCCCGTTTAACCAGATCAAGAACTGGCTAAGAGATCGTACACAGACACTAGCAGCGGAATGGTGGACCTCGACACCAGGATGCAGGCAGTCCAAGGAGGCCATGCCATCCCTGGACGGAAGGTTTTCCAGGCGTCTTCTGCGCATGGACAGGAGTAGCCTTAGACTGGTGACGGGGACCATCACTGGTCACTGCGCTTTAAACAAACACTTTTACACAATAGGTAGTACGGACAGTCCTCTGTGCAGAGCGTGCATGGTGGAGGAGGAAACGGTGGCGCATGTGCTTCTTAGGTGCACAGGCGTAGCCCAAATCCGCAGGGAAACTATCGGATCACCGATAACAGTCGCGGATGCCCTGAGGAGACCGGGAAGACTGATCTGCTTTTGGAGGGAGGTGGGCTGGCTGGAGTGACCAGGAGGCCGCTATGGCCCACGCACAATGGTCCACTTTAAGGATCAAGTGCGGAAACCAAACCCCATAACATAGAACATAGAACATTACTTCCAAACGTATGAAGTATAAGTAAAGATTCAAGTACAAACATTTGTTTGCATGATGCTGTATGTTTGTACTGGTCTGAGTGTTTATATTTATTACAAAAAGTACATAGATATAATGTATTTCCGTTATTTTGTAGTAATACTGACGCAGTATTGAGTCGTATAGGTAGATACCATCGTATTGCCAGATATCGTATTTTTTAAGTGAAATTACAGGGTATAAGAGACTTAACATCTGTTGTCTCGCCCGGTGACGGGCACAGTGCAGCATTGATAAAGAACTTATGACATAAAAAAATATTGTGGGATGTGGATGTGGGATTATCTGTGGATATTTTTTAGTATACACATTTTTTATTATTCCTATCCTCAATATCACTTATCAAACTCATATATCGGCAGCACTATTCGATAGAAACACTACACGAACCCAAACTATCGTTCGTTATGGCATTTGAAACAATAAATCGTAACCGGGAGTTACTTCGAGGAGAGAACTTTGTACATTTGCGATAAGTTCTGCGCTAAATTTAAGACACAAGTGGTACCTTATTCCGAAGCCATTTTATAGAAGTTTTGGAAACCAATACCTTCAATCCAGCTCAGGTTGCTTGAAAGTGGAAATAATGTAAAACATTGAGACCAAACAGTCAAAGAGATATTAAAACATTATGAATCCTGTTTATAAAAAAATACGAGTAATGGATGAGAAGTCGATTGTTTCACCAAGGGTTGTGGGTTCGTTTTTGCAACATTTGTGTGCATGAACATGTTTGTATTGATTTCTTAGTTTCTTTATGTACAATATTGAATAATACCAATCTGAATTTATCCCGGGTCCAATCTCTGCAAAGCTATGCTGTGTGGGACGGCCTGTGCCTTGCAGTGGACTGTTATAAGCTGATGATGTATTTACCATGAAAGTTTAAAAAAATACGGACGGAGTCTCGCTTATAACAAAATCGTGTCTTTATTCAGCCCGTTTTTAAATGGAAAACCATAAAATACTAAGAATTTGGCGCCCATCTATCAACGAGCCTTAGAGTATGTTAGGAAAAAACTCTAATAAAGAGCATGTTTTGTATGGTGAAATGTAGAACATCCAGAAATTATCATATCGCACGTTTAATAGTAAACTGACCGAATAGTATTTTCGTCAAAATGGAGTTATATACAGCGGAAGGCTTCTCTCAGCGCCTTTTAACATTTCACAATCAAACTTCATCCATTTTTGACCATCATCATCATCAGCTCATTAAACGTCCCCACCGAGGGGCACGAGCCTACCCGTATAGGGTGATTAGGCCTTAGTCGTCCACGCGGGCCCAGTGCGGATTGGACGACTTCACACACAACTTTCGAATCTCTTCGCAGGCGTGCATGAAGGTTTCCTCACGATGTTTTCCTTCACCGTAAGAGCGTCGGATAACGTACATATATTTTCGAAAATTCGAAAATACATTGGTACGTGTCGGGATTTGAACCTCAGCCACAGTCCACACCACTGAGCCATTTTTGACCAACTGGCTCCAATTTTGATGTTTCAGTCTTTCTCCCATTTAGCTGTTTCATCAATGTCTTTGCCAGAACACCGACTCATCTCATTTTGCGTCAGGTATTTGAACAGGGAAGGTGTTACGGTTTTATGAAATGAAGACCGAATACGTTTTGCGATTGTTTACTTCCAAACTTCATGGTAAGTTCTCATTTTATTATTTGTAAATGAGTAATTCGATAACATATTTTTAGTTTATAAAATTGTCAAAATGACGTAACTGTCATTTTGCAAACACATTTTATGCATTAATGACATATCGTCCGTATTTTATAGGCCCATGGTATTGAAAAAAAATATATATGCAAATATATTTATCCATTGTTCAGTACCCATATTACAAGCCATGATAATTGCAAAGTTCTTGATCACACTGTGGATAGGTATTAATTTTATGTAGTAAAATATTACGCGCTTAAATATTCATTCATTTATAATTGCATTATGTGGTTTACAAATATCTCGAAATTACATAATAAAGTACATATTATGAGCCTTAGCAAAGGGCACAGCAATATCTTACATTCACGTGCTCGTACGTCTTACAAATGTGGAGCTGACGAGTATATTATAATAAAGTATAGAAGTATGACACAAGTACGACAGTCCACACCATTGAGCGTCGGTGGCTCAATGGTGTGGACTGTCGCCTTCCTATCGGTAAGGCTGAGGTTCAAATCCCGCCAGTTACCAATGTGTTTCGAAAATATATGTACGTTATATGACGCTGTTACGGTGAAGGAAAACATCGTGAGGAAACCTTCATGCACGCCTGCGAAGAGATTCGAAGGTTGTGTGAAGTCGTCCAACCCGCACTGGGCCCGCGTGGACGACTAAGGCCTAATCACCCTTTACGGGTAGGCTCCTGCCCCTCGGTGGGGACGTTTAATGAGCTGATGATAGAAGTATATTATTTTGTATTATGATCTTGGTGTAAATATTAAATACATGTTTTATTTCACAAATTTCATAGACGTTTTAAGAGCATATAAAAATACATTAAATACTTAATTTGACTTATTACATATAATAAAATTTTTATTTGTAAAATTGTTCATGGAAGTATTTTTTAAAATTCATATGCATATAAGACGTTATTTTTTAAATGACAACAATTCCACAGAAAAATCTGGCAAGAAATACTGGTGTCTATTTTATCTTTTCAAAAAAAGGCTTTATTGAGAAAATAAATTAGTTACTAGTATTTTATTACCACATAATACTTTGTAAATTGCGCGCCGAGTTTAATCTACTGTATTCTAATTTATGTAATTCATAAGAATAAAGGCACTTAATCAGGGGGTGATTCGAATCAAATCAAATCAAAATTTGCGTAATTCTTCATAGTTTAGATTAAAATAAAGATTAAGCTATTTTACTACGAGCATGTATTGATCTTAACCATTAAAATGACAGCCGTTTTATAAAAACATGTTAGGGACCGTAAGTCGATTAAGAAACTATGATAATAATCTAAACTATGAAGTTAATTTCATAGTCCTGAGAATTCGATCGATATTTTAATTAGCGTCTCAAACTATTAACCTAAATTTAATTTATGTCCACAATAATTTTCATTTCTCTCTCTCTCTCTCTCTCTTCAACCTATTGCAGTCAACTGCTGGACAAAAGTCTCCCCCATTTTGCACCAGAGTTCCCGGTCCTCCGCTTTTCTCATCCAGCTTCCACCAGCGACCTTTCGCAAGTCGTCGGTCCATCGGGTCGGAGGGCGTCCTACGCTACGCTTGCTAAGACGCGGTCTCCACTCCAAAACTCGTCTGCTCCAACGGCCATCGGTTCTGCGACATACGTGACCAGCCCACTGCCACTTCAACTTGCTGATCCGGCGGGCTATGTCGGTAACTTTAGTTCTCTTACGGATTAAACCGTTTCTGATCTTATCCCTAAGAAAGGCTCCACGCATAGCTCGCTCCATTGCGCGTTTAATGACTTTAAACTTGTGAATCAATCCCGCAGTCAGTGTCCATGTCTCAGCTGCGTATGTTAGCACGGGTAGGACGCATTGCTCAAAGACTTTTGTGTTTAAGCATTGCGGAATAGTTGATGTTAGGACAATTGACAATTTTTTTTCATTTATTGAAAAAAAATTGTGACTCACATAATTTTAATACAAGGAACAAAACAAATTTGCCGTCCCAAATCTTAGACTTAGTATAGTAGGAAAATGATTTGTTGGATGAGGCATAAAGTACTTTAATAAAATACCACAAAATGTTGTCGAATTGCCCTTTCCCCAGTTTAAATTAAAGATTTGAAAATCCACATGAAGAAAGGCTACTCATACTTTACAATAGACAAATATTTACTGATAAATATGAGTTACACAATCTTTGTAATAAATTATAAAGTTGCGTGTAGTTATATGACAAAACTCTGTAGCCAATGATTTAATACCGCTGTATTTGCTTAAAGGGTGACTATATAGTTTCTTGCCGAGCCGGCATCAATCTCGAAGATTCAAAAGTATCTGTAAAAAAATTACTTCAGTAAAGATATTATAAATATTTTTTAAGAAAAAGACTCTTTGATCCTTTGAGTTATCTTATGAAACAGATTTTAAGTAAGCGAAATCGTGGTATTAGAAATATTTTTCACAAATAAAAACATGAGTGAATACAGAAGCCGATTTAGTCTCGGTGTTTGAGATTTAACATGAGTATGTAAAGTGTTGAATAAAATACGTTATATAATAGATATATAAAAAGAAACGAATTGTTTTACTTCTTACCGAGAAGGATAAGGACTCGGTACTGAATACTGGTCTTTTGTCAATTTTTGGCTAAATTCTTCGTGATATTTCGACTTATATCGCAATGCCGGTATACTACGGAGGGTTTGTTGGTGGACCTCATGCAGGCGGTTATTGCTTGTACTCGTTCAATGGCTGCCAGCCAAGCACTGGGGGCTGCGGACCCGCCTGTGCCCCACCCGGTCCCTGCTGCCCACGGTCCTGCTGATTGTATTGAGATCCTCCTGACCCGAATGTTGACGGGTGCTATACGAAAACGTGTATTTCGTGTTGTCCCTGCTAGTAGGAGCCATGCTGGCCTCCGCTGCGCTGCACGGGTTACTCTAACATCTGAGCTCGCTTCCTTAGTTTGATATTTTGTCAATAAACCTTAGACAATCTAAACCTAAGACTGAGTCTCTAGGTAAGCATCACCGCAGTCCCAGATTTCGTCCCGAGAAATAGGAGTGTTTTGCACTTCTATTTTTGGATGAGAACACTGTTGTAGTAAGTTTACAGGGTTTATGAGACCAAATGTCTGTCATCTCGGCTGACGGGCATAAAGCAGTGTTAACTGAAAATAATGACTATCGTTCATAATTTCCTTCAACAGTGCATCTGTCATGGTCAGGGGTATCACTAACCAAGTGACCGCACTGAATATCACGTTATGTCATAAAAAAAACAAATCTAGTGTTGAAGTTTTCCAAGCTCTTTACAGTATCTGGCAATAAAGTACTCGACAAGCAAACTAAAGTCAGGGCCAACGGATTGACATGGTCTTCGGCAATGATCTATGTAAACAAGAAAACTGAATCACAGAATAATAGAGATTTCTACTTATGAAAACACGAACAATTCTTGATAAAAAATCCCTAGACATGAGTACCATACTTAAATTTACAAAATGAAGAAGCAAAACTCATTCTGCAATCCAAATTTCACATGAAATTGCATAATGTCGAACTTAAAAAGGAATACAAGATAAACTTCTTCACTTGCAAAAATTGTTACCAATTCAAAACCCCAGTTAATAACAAACTTCTACAGTAACATGACACGGTTTGAACATTTAAATAGAAGATGCTCCTACAACTTGTTCTTACTTTTGCAAACTTTCAAACAGTGTTTACGTATTCGCAAACGGAACGATGTTAGCATCAATTAAACCCGGCATTTCATTTTCCAAGAAAACCGTTAACGCAATTGTATATTTTGACTCCATTTAACCCTATTTCTAAGTCGTAAGATTTAAATTTTCACAGCCATATTAAGGTTTAATCATATGATTTTGAGAACAACTCATATGATTAAAATAAATCAGTAGGTCAGTATTAGTTATAATCAATCAGTTAATATCTCTTACTGTTAACCCATTTGGAGACTACTTTTCTGAAATTAATATAAATAAAATTGAAGTGTATGTATAAACTACATTATTGAAATAACATTTTTTTTCTTCATGCATAGGAACATATATATATTTATCTGCATGAAGCGCCATCTTGCGCCAGCTTGTCCCAAATTAAGCGCACGCTCGCACACACACACACACATACAATTACACACACACACATAACACACATACGCTCGCATACATACACACACACATACAATTACTTTGCTCGCACATTCATTTATTTTCCATTATAGATAAAAGCACTCAATCTTGAATAGTTAAAAAATTATAGATTTTTATGTTATTTTGTCATTGTCGTTCAATATATGTGAACCATGTGTCATTAGTACACCTAGTAACCCAGTAATTTAATGTACATACTTTCTTCCTGGAAATGAAAACATTATTCTTATTATGTAAGCCAATCATGAAAAAACGAGTTTACGCACATTAATAAATAAATTGTAAACTTGTTTTTGAAAGATCCACGAAGAAAAAGCTTGAAGGGATAGTATCCTTAAGATGGCTGACAAGGAATTCCTCGACTTAATTCCACAAGGGTCTATGAGGCGAATATAAAAGTTTTGAAGCGCAGAAAATTGTAAGCTGAATTGGATTAAGCATTGATTCATTGGTGAAGTTTTAAGCACGTCGATACCCAGGTTTTAAAGGCGAATTCAAAAAGTTTCTAGGTAGGTAAATGAGCGGGCAGTTGGGTACCAGATGTTACTCGTAAGTGATAAATGACACTTTATATTCTAAAGGTAAGGTACCGTAAGCTTGTTCCTTTAAAAATAGGAGATATAAATTGATTATTATAGAAAGATAGAGGTTTATTATATCCGGACGCTCACCTGATGGTAAGTGATACGCTGACCATGACAGGAGCATTGCAAAAAATACCAATAACTAATAGATAGTTATTATTCTCCATCAATGCCGCACTGCGCCCGTCTCCCGAGACAACAAATGTTAGGTCTGTTATACCCGGTAACTAGCTACAGTGCCCTCATCCAGAAACACAAAAGTGCATAGCACTCTTATTGGACGGGACGATACCTGCCACTGCGGTGGTACCTACCGAGATGACTCAGTACCGAGTCCACCTAGTGAGTAATATCCTTCGGTGCCCCATCCGACGATTAACTATTCCGATAGTTGCTTAGCTTTTGCGATCGTCAATGGACTCCTCATCATCATCAGCTCATTAAACGTCCCCACCGAGGGGCACGAGCCTACCCGTATAGGGTGATTAGGCCTTAGTCGCCCACGCGTGCCCAGTGCGGTTGGACGACTTCACGCACAACCTTTGAATCTCTTCGCAGGCGGGTTTCCTCACGATGTTTTTCTTCACCGTAAGCGCGTCGAATAACGTAAAAATATTTCTGAAAATTTGAAAACACATTAGTATGTGGCAGGATTCGAACCTCAGCCTCCTGAACCTCACTTATAAAAATATAAATTGAAACCAGCCAATCCTCGTATCAGAATTCTAGATGCTAAGCAATTTATCTTACGTCGTCGACGCTTACAGTTCAGGCCCCCGGGAGTAAATCACATTAGTGTCGAAACTTATCTCGTTTGGACTAACACTTGCATGCGTATAGTTATGTCCTGTATTGCTCGAGTGTTTGTGATTAATGAATTCATGTCAATTCTGGGCAGCATGTTAATTTGAACTGAATAGTCACTTTTTCAAAATTCTTCGGCAACTATAATCTATGTAAACATCTACGGAAATATGACAGCATTGCAGTTTCAAACGTGAAATGAAACTTGGATCACTACCTTCTTTCTTCCAAAAAAAAATAGAAAGCTTTTATCGAAATTGTTTTTTCTATTAGAACGCGTATTATGAAGTCATTCATATTTTTACAATTCATAAAATTCATCATCATCAGCCTGTATCGGCCTAATGCAGGGCATAGCGGGCATAGGGCATGTGCGGAAACGCACAGTGATTGGGAGATTGGGGTCGTAACTCAAAACGCGGGCGCAATGCGGATTGGTGTTAACGACTACCATCCTAAGATTGTAGCCGTGACGGCTTAATGTGCCTCCGAAGTATGGAATCATCTTTTTTATGGATAATCAGATGATTTAGCCTGCAATGTCCTCACCAAGCTAGGAAACATCGCACATAGTGATGTTTCTCCGCGGGAATCGAACCCACGAACTAACATTACGCAGGCAAAATATGCTGCAACATCTTGCTATTACATAAAGAGAGAGCGCAGAGCTTTGGCAGTTAGAGGCAACATGTTGGCAACCCGCAAATTTCATCGCTGTACCGACCAAGTAAAGGTTACGCTTTTCAAAGCTTTCTGTCAAAATATGTACACGGGAATCTGTGGGTAGACATGCCAAAAGGTCGCTTGACACCCTCCATGTTCAATACAACAATATCTTCAGGATGCTGCTGGGACTGCCTCGACATTGTAGTGCGTCGGGAATTTGCGGACAAACAGACCGATGGTTTCCTTGCGATTCTCCGCAAAAAAACAGTATCCGTGATGAGGAGGGTCCGGGGCGGTAACAACAGCATCTTGATGACCCCGGGGGACAGATACACATCACCACTTTAGAGGTGTTTCGTGCGACGAGTGATCCCGGAACCTCATCCGTCTCACTGATATAGGCTTTTTATCTTATAAGGAAATCCAATTAGACCAATAGCTAACCATTTAATAGTCAATTTTGTAACTAACACATATGGAAGTTAATCTGAAATAAATGATAAATAATATTATTCAAATTTGTTTTACATATATTTTATACTAGCTTTTGCCCGCGGCTTCGCTCGCATTAAATTCGGGATAACACGGTACTTGCTTTAACTATAATACGATTTCCCTCCTCAACTTTGAAGGTTTCGGGGTCAATTTCAGATTTTTTTTTAGAAAAAAATATGTTATAGTGAGCTAACCTTAAAAGAAGAAATGCTGTCGCGGACTTTTTTGTAGCCATTAAAAGCAGACATACTCTCGATACATGACTTTGTGTAACTTTAACCGTTTACGCAGCGTACGGCGGAAGCTCCAAGTATGAAAAAATACCCCGATTTTGAAACATTCTTCATTGTGCTCTCTATTATTCGTAGCGTGATGATATAGCTATAGCTTCCTCGAAAATAAGCTATCACACTGAAGAATTTTTCAAATCGAACCAGTAGTTCTTGAGATTAGCGCGTTCAAATAAACAAACAAACTCTTCAGCTTTATATATTAGTATAGATTTATATCTTTCAACATCATGATACAAAAACTAATAACTAATATCAGCTCCATCTTATATCAGCATACCCCGAACAAATACAAAAGCAACTTCGCAACAGTTAAATATTACTTCGCAATCACCATCACGTAGTGTCTGGCCCAACATTTGTATAGGTACATAGAATTCGTTGAAGTCACGATATCAGACCTATTGAGGTTAAGCAAATGGATAGAGACACGCCTTGACCACGCGTCTCGGCTAAAAAGGCCACGCTATTAGTGACCTGGAAGTATCATTATGTTGTGTACACAGAAGTTTAGTAGCCTTTGAGTTGTTGACAAGGAAAACAGACTGCTGGAAACCCTTAATTTTCTTTGTTGCCTAGCAAATTGTTAATGACCGAGACTAGAGAGCAGACTAATTAACTATGCCCTGCAAATTTTAAAATGCGCTAGTAAGATCATTATTATCTCCTAAAAATAAAATTTTGCTCGCATACGTTTTGCTATATATTAGATTTATTTTTTAAAAATTACAAAGTGTACAGGACGGCCAGGACGCTCACCTGATAAATAAGTGATACGCCTAGCCATGACAGAGCGGCATCGAAGGAAAATTAACAACAGAAAGGCAGTTATTATTCTTACACAACAGAGACAGCAGATGTAAGATCTCTTACAACCGGTAATTTAACTAGCTACAGTGCCCCCTTCCCGAAATACAGAAGTACAAAACACTTCTGTTTAAATTTAACACTGCTGTGGTACCTAGACGTCTCAGTGCCGAGTCTACCAGCTAGATATCAGTACCGTTAGTTGTATCATTGACTAACGGTACCCTGAGTGACTTTATATTGTTTTAAATAACTAATATATAACTATAAATCAGCTTAAATATAGAGTACAATATGTACGGTCCATCTTTAACACTTGTGGCTAGACATTGGATAAACATAATTGGACCATTTGTACGCAATACGACAGCGAGCTCATAAAAACGTGAGTGGAAATCTTCGCCGCCCACATTTTTAATCAGCGGTTTGCCAGAAAATACTTCATTGCCGGAAAAGAGCACATTCCCATTTGAAAAGCCGTCAACGCATTTCTTCATAATAAAAATAAAAAGGAAAAAATATACCACAATTACGATTCATATTCGACTTTTATCAAAGGTTTTTGCGAATACAATTATTATTTAACTACAGCGTCTATGCAATTCTAAGACTTCCATAAATAATACAAATAGAAATAAAGTAATTTTCTCTTTCACGATACTTCATTCTCACTGCTTAGTGGGTGTCCTATAAAAACTTGTGGATTCAGTTACAGCCGGGGATACATAAGCTTAACCTGGCGTCTTCAAGAGAGAGAGAACTTTTTTGTATTTGCAATACCGAAGGGCATTTCTGGCCACTTGGTATCGTAAATATACCGTGTTGGGCCCGCGTTGGACGATTAAGGCCTATATACTCGGAGGAGACTAGTTCCTCCGAGCCTATATATCCTATACGGGTAGGGTTGTGCCCCTCGGTGGTACGTAAAATGAGCTGACGATGATGATCCATATGGAAACTCAGGTAGGGAATACACAAGATAATCAACAAATAATAAATGTCACCTTTTCTAATATTACGTTTGTTTATAATTACTATTGAGCAAACGGTCAGTAAGCATAAGCAAGCTGTTCGTCTTTTGTACTACTAAAGCAAAAAAGCATGAACCTCAAAGTGTCAAATACGAAAAACTGCCAAGAAAATCCTAAAAAAGGGTTTATTAATGATCCAGCATAAATCTAATAATGTACCGGCGTCGCAATTTAAAAATTCATCATCATTCGGAACAACACTCGAAAGTGTTACCGCTATTGCACTTTCACTCCCCGAAGTGATTTCACTCCTAATTTCGTTAAATCCAGCCTTTAGAAAAGCTTTAAACTCATTTGTTTATTTACAAATTACACCGCCAAAGTTGTTGTATTACGCGTTACGGACCGTTTTATGGGAACTTTTGTTCAATTAAAAATGCTAATTAGCACTCAGGATTACATTAAAGTCATTGAACACGTCCCACGTCTGAATTTAAGTAGAATCAACCTCACGTGCATGCGAGATTCATTTAAACTTTTCTGCAGACTGTACAAGTTTTTTATAATTTTCTAATTTAGACTCATTCGTTTTATTTGGTGACTGCACTGAATTAACTATTTGTTTTTTGATGTATTAAACTTAACTATTTGTCTCAATTTATTTTCGTTTTTATGTACTAGGTGGTAGACTCGATACTGAGTCGTCTAGGTAGGTACCACCGCAGTGCCAGATATCATCCCGTGAAACAGGAGAGGAGTGCTATGCACTTTGTGTTTCGGGATGAGGGCACTGTAGCTAGTGAAATTACCGGGTATAAGAGTCATAACATCTGTTGCTTCGGGTGACGGGCGCAGTGCGGCATTGATGGAGGATGATAACTGTCTATCAGTTGTTGGTCTCCTTTAATGCCGCTCTGTCATGGTCTGGCGTATTACTTACCGTCAGGTGAGCGTCCAGACCGTCCTGTACACTTATATAATAAATAAATAAATATGTATATATTTATATTGTATTTTATTCTTCTCGCCTTGCAAATGTTAACAGTAGCTTCTATGATTATGACTTTGTCTTGCCCAAATTTGAGAAAGGGGCTTATACAATGGAAACATATTTAAATTTGGAATTCTTTGACAAAAGCCGCAGAACTTTTATAGCAGATAATTAAATTTTTGAATTTTGAACTTAAAATAATTCGTTCATTATTACTAAAATCATGTTATTGATGTTTCAACAATCCTTAAGAAGTCTGAGATTTCAAGCTTTCGCTTACCCTTTGCAAAACGTAACATAACCTGTACACGACTTTATTTAATAAAATGAACACACGCAAATAAAACCTATATGAAACAGACAAATAATCTCATACTCAGCATAAAAGATTGCCTTACTGTTCATATCAACCTTTTCAATTCGATAAAACCGCCGCGTCGTTTATAACCTGTTTCATAGCCTTTGACACGCTCTGTGCGCGGCGGTGGCATATTTTTATGCACGTTCACAATATTCCACATTTTCCCATAAAACGTGACACAGGCCTCAAATACAATGACCTACTTATGTTTAGCTGGAAAGAGTTTACAAGCGATTTCAGGCTTGTACTGTTGAGACATGGGATGATTCAGCCATTCGCTCGGGTAATTAATGAATCAGCGAATTGTCCTGGGTCTTCACAATGACTGCTGTCTTATATTCTAAGTGAATATGTGTTTTGCATTTCGTGTGTAGAACATTTGTATTAATTATACGGAACTATCGACGAATTAAATGCCCGCTTTTATGTCATGCATATTAGGTTTTGCTGAGTTTTATTCAAGATTTGCATTGCCGAAAAGGGTTCATTCTAGAGGGTTTGTTTAAAACCCTATGTTAGTACTGTTAGTAGCATGCTGTTTTCATGTTCTTATTTTTTGAAAGTCAAGTTAATTACGCTTTTTGTTAACTCTTATGTTATGTAAGCTGACAAATGGCGTTTTGCAATGTATTTTAATAGATGGCATAGCAAATACTTCACATCGCACAAGTTTTGTGATTCTCAAATAAAATAAGTCTGGCTTACGCCAGTTTTATTGTGTATTTTTATCCTGCATTGTCATCATCATCATCATCTCATCAGCTCATTAAACGTCCCCACCGAGGGCACGAGCCTACCCGTATAAGGTGATTAGGCCTTAGTCCACGCGGGCCCAGTGCGGATTTGGACGACTTCACACACAACCTTCGAATCTCTTCGCAGGCGTGTATGAAGGTTTCCTCACGATGTTTTCCTTCGCCGTAAGAGCGTCAGATAACGTACATATATTTTTCGAAAATTCGAAAATACATACGGTAGGAAGGCGACAGTCCACACCACTGAGCCACCGACGTTCTCCTGCATTGTATTTTGTCTTATATCAATAAAGTGAGTTATATCTATACTGTGTGTAATTGCTGGCCCACAATCTCTCTGGAGGGTTTGTTCTAATCCCTGTGTTATTAAAATACTGTTTCTATGTTTTAGTTTTGTGAGGACCAAGTTTAGAAAGCTTTTTAATTCAGTTGTTGATATCAATTCCACAGAAGCACAAACAGTAAAATCGAATTTAGTCGATTTATTTCAGCTTGTTTAGAATATTGCTGTTCGAAACACCTAATTATTCACAAGTGTAGTTGACTTCATGTCTTGAAAACAAAAATGTCGTGGTCATTACTTAAACACGACAGAGGAAGTGGACGATCTAAAAACTCGACTACCTTGGTTTGTTTGTTATAATCTAAAGATTCATATATAGCTCATGCTAAGGAAGAAACATAATATGTTTTTATTTTGTAAGTAAACGGGACGATCAGTGCGCTCTCCTAGCAGTAAGTGATACACCTGACCATGACAGATATATTTTTTTAAAATTATAACAGCTCATCTCCCTGATTTTAAATCTTTACTTTGTTATTTTACACCATGCCTGAAGATTGTAATTGTCTAACAGACAATCCTATTTTAATTAATTCCTCAACCACAGAGCCTTTGACTTCACAGAAGTTTAAAATTTAATGCAAATAAGCGCATGTCTATCATTGTTTCCAACTTTTATTTGAATGACCAGTCACAAACAATATGTTTACATTATTTGATGAAAATTTCAAAGTTTTAATTATTTCAACTCAATAAGTATTTTGAGGTCAATAAACTTGAATGTCATTCGACGCACCACATTGTTTCCAACAATTAACTAGTCAAAACGATTCTCTGTGTAAATTTAATTACATTACCTAATGACGCGAAAATCGTTAACAAACCCAGTTCTGAAAGTTTTAAAATCAGTCTTGAAAAATAAGTAGTACATGGCGCATCTCAACTTATCTTATACATACATAATAATATAGGTTTGCAAAAATTGGAATCTTAAAAAAATATCATAAAATCTTGATCAGTTCATCATACGTCCCCACCGAGGGGCACGAGCCTACCCGTATAGGGTGTAAAGACGTCAACGCGGGCCCAGTGCGGATAAGACGACTTCACACACAACCTTTGATCACTTCTTAGGAGTGCGGAGGTTTCCTCACGATATAATCCTTCGCCGTATGAGCGTCGGATAAACGTACATATATTTTTAAAAATTCTTAATGACATTGGCACGTGGCGGGATTGGGACCTGCACCCTCCAGATTGGAAAGCAACAGTACACACCAATAAGCCACCGACGGCCTAATCTAAGTTAATTTACTGCCAGGAAACAAACAATAATGTGTACACTAATGAATCGTGAATTATTGAGTATACCTTTTAACCTATTCCAGTTCTGTACGGAATATAGGATTCCCCGTTTGACGCCAAATATACCGATCTCACGCTTTTTTCATCCAGCGTCTACTAGCAAACGTTCACAAGTTTTTCATTCAGTTGTTCGTCCTAATGAAATAGGCTCTCAAGAGATAAAAACTTAACACGTTAAAAGTGTTCAGGATGGTCAAGATGCTCACCCGATGGTAAATGATACGCCTGGCCATGACAGAGCGGTATTGAAGGACACCAATACTGATAGACAGTTATTATTCTCCGTCAATGCTGCACTGTGCCCGTCACCCGAGACAGCAGCTGTAAGGTACTGTATATGGGTATATATACCCGGTTATTTCACTAGCTACAGTGCCCTCGTCCCTCACCCTGCGATGGTTCCTACCTAGACGACTTAGTATGAGTCAATCGCTTTGTTAATAACATAACATGATTTATGTATAAAAATAGTCACATGATGAAACAAGCAAAATACATCCTCAAGGAAAAACGGCTACGAAACTAGCGTCGTAGTTAGATTTAAGTTTAGACAAAATGCGTCCTTATCTAAAAAGGAACAATTAACAAAACATCAACAGCAGAAATTCAAATTAGACCATCACAGTTTGTCGTTTCATTGCGCATCAAAGAAGCAATTAGAATCGATTAATTGACCTGATATTACGTCATGTGCTTTGAAGTCTGCACTAGACATTAACGATATCGTTTATTGAAAATCTGTCCACTTTGCGAAGCAATGTTCTTGGACAGTACTTAACAGGCAGGCAACGCCTACGCAAATTTTTGGAAAATTACAAAACAAATTATTTCGCTTAAAGGATATTGTAATATCGTCGAAATTAGTCCTTTTTATATCGTTTATAAATTTTTGATGGGAGGTTCGTAGCTACTACGTAAGCCAGCGCTGGCAGGGAGCCGGTCTAATTTCTCGGCATCAGATATGTTGAAGCGCTAAGCAATCAAATAACAAAGGATTTTTGATAAATCCCACACCTAAGGGGATGACAAATAATACTAAATAACGCGAAGCCGCGAGCAAAAGCTAGCCGTCGTATAAGATACTAATATTGCTAAAGCCTGAAAAAGCTATCGGCAAAAAGTCCCCCAACAGTTGAAGCAGTGCGTGCAGATTGTTATGAATCGTCTGTCCACAACAGCTCTTATGTAAGCTCCGGCATCCGGAATTGGAGCGAATCAAACCAATATTGGTCGATCGGGATGCGTTTACAAACGATTTGCTAAATGTTGTTATAGCGAACATCGTTGTTGTATCAGCTATCCAATTGGTATTACGTTAACAATTAATACTTCCTTATTATTTGTGTGTTCAACTATAGTTTGTTGACATCGGACGTCATTTAATATAATAGACTGTATTATGTTAAAAGGACGGTTAATAGTATCCCTTAATCAAGTCATCAGTCCATGTGTATGGAACTATTTGATACCATGCCGGTGTCACCGTTTTACCATCGTACGACTCGACGCCGAGCTAGGGTCCATCCATACCACCTGGAAACTTTCGCTTCCAAAACCGTTCGTTTCCAGCGATCGTTCCTTCCGCGTGCGTGCAAATTATGGAACGACCTCCCAGCCTCGGTGTTCCCCAATAGCTACGACATGTCCTTCTTCAACGAGGTTTAAAGAGAGCCCTTTCCTCTTGATAGGCAGCGGCATAGCTTTGCCCTTAGCATTGCAGTTGTCCATGAGCGGTGGTTCACCGTTTTCCATCAGATGGGCCGCCAGCTCATCTGCCTACATAGGCAATAATAAAAAACCTCATACCTACACATACTCTGCAAACACGGGAAGAAAACGAGAACATTAGCTATTTTTAAAAATAAAATGTGTCATTTGAATACATCCCTCAAATTTATTCGATGGTAGACTCGATACTGAACCGTCTAGGCAGGTACCACCGCAGTGTCAGATATCGTCCTGTGAAATAGAAATGTTTGATCTCTCCCGGGTGACGGACGCCGGGAAGTGTTGACGGTAAATAATAACTACTATAATTAATTTCCTTCAACACTGCATCTGTCGTGGTCAGGCGTATCACTTAGATTAGAGGATTATTATTGAGATCTATGCTGTTCAAAATATATATGTTTTATTGAGAATGTATGCGTTATAGGGATAATCATATCGATGGTCTGAGGTATTGTGCTACATGCATACGTTGTGTATAAATGTCATAATAAGTGTTTCAAATAATTTGGTGTACTAAAGTTCACTCTAATTGACTGACTACAAACATTAGGTTAGGTCTCAAGATAGTATACTCCAGAACGCATTAGGTTCACCATTTGTACCCTTTATGTGCGCAATAACTAAAATAAATTCCAACGTTCCTTTGCAGGTAGAGTTGCCACCCGTCCTGATTTTGCCGGGACAGTCCCGGTTTCGAAAGCATTGTCCCGGGTTCCGACGGCCATGGATTATTTCCCGATTTTCGACAATATGCAATAGGATCAATCAAATAACATCATTACTAACAAACGTGATACAGAATTATTAAAAGGAAAACTTATGGAAAATTAATTATAAGATTTATATAACTTATACAAAATGACGACCCATTTGGTGTTGCGGTTGAGAGGTCGACTGCAACACCAAGGGTTCTGGGTTCGATCCCCGGGCAGTACCAACATTTGTGTGCATGAACATGTCTGTTTGTAATGGTCTAGGTGTTTTCTATGTATAATATGTATGTATTGACATAAAAAAATATATGTGTTTATCCGTTGTTTAGTACCCATAATACAGGCTTCACGTTTAACTTGGGGCTAGATGGCGCTATGTGAATGTCAGTGGAATTATTATTATTATAAAAATAAAGTTTAATTGTCTTAGACTGCCTCATATGCGTCATTATATGATTGGACCTAACTTCGAACGCCACTGATGGATAGCCGATCATCCCGGTTTTTTTCCTCCGAAAGGTGGCAACCCTGGTTGCGAGTGTTATTCGCGACGTTCTACGAAGCGACCCTGGACCACAATTGTCACCATTACGTGTAATGGAACAACGATCCATTTGGCAAAATGGCCGTCATTTACAATAATAATCATTGGTAACGAATGTCGGATTGTTAGTATTGGTTGGTAAGAATACAAGGCCCTTAAAGATTTTAAAATCAAATATTTAAAATCCCTTAATAAGAAAGCGTACGTAAGCGTAAGCGCGAATATGTGCCTTGTGAGAACACATTGTGCTGAGCAGGGTAAACATGCCACGATTTTTTTTAAATGTTAAATATATTGTGCCCAATATTGTAACAAATTTGAAGCGACTATTAAGTTTATTGCTGGCTCTTCTCGAAGACCCTTTTTTCCTAAACCGGTGGTAGATTCATAAAAAAATATGAATACCTAATAAATTGATGACTCAAAAATACGTGTCGAATATTTTTAAAGAAAGTTTTGCAGTTTTGTGTTTCAAGTTTAATTGATAAAGTTAACACAGTTCGTAAATGGTGGTCTGCTGCCTAAGCAAATGATTTCATGAACTTCCTTCTTAGTTACAACTTAGCCGTATAAAAATATGGGCTATAATATAAAAAAATATGACGCAAAATAACTAGTACCATCAATCACCGAAAATTTAGTTCAAATTATAAAGGTTCAGATTAATCTCCCATGGGAAATTAAGATAAATCAAATATCCAAAGATCAGGGTTTAATCTGACATTTCAATCACATTTCTAGCTAAAAATAGTCTAAATATTAGAAAGTGTTCATAGAATTTAGTTTCCGACATTGACATGCTTTACTTAAAACATTCTTAGAAGTTTCATTATTTTAAGCTTTAGGTATTGTGTTTATGAAGAATCAAAGACAAGATACATTGATTTAAAAGAAAGAAATTAAGGTTTAAATAAACACTTTTATATTCAACATTTCTATTAAGTGTGGTTCTGTGATTCAATATTCAAGCCTTCGGTCTACTATTTAAGGATGGTAGTCGTTACCACTAACCGATTCGCACTTGACTCGCGTGTTGGGATAGGTACGCCTCTAACTCCCCATAGCCAGT
>PQWD01005542.1:0-54559 GCA_019425675.1 Leucinodes orbonalis
AAATTTATCCCAGTATTATTAAAATATATATATGTATATAAATAGTTTTCGCGGCTTCATTGCACGTTTTGACTCTTTCGAAGTTTACGAAGTGCGTCATGTAGATGTGTTGATTTTGGGCTCGTATAGGTATAAGTAAAACTCAAAAACGCAAATTTTTGAGATGTGCCCCTATAGTATGAAAGATGCGATATATTCGTACTTCGAAGGGAACTGTCGGTCCCGGCTACTCTTTGGATTAAAATGTATATACATTATAACAAGAAACGTTACATTTGAAATTTGTATTCAACTAAAACAGGATTTCACCATTAACTATTCTAGTAGGGTTTAAGGAAAATATGTTCCAAAATATGTATTTGACCGTTTGTACTGTACAAAAAAAATGTTAGGAGCCGTTTCTTTAGATAGAGATCTTTAGTACTAATAAAACTTGAAAGAGTAAAACTTGATGCGACAAGGGATAACGTATAAACCAACCAGCCTATAATATCCCATTTCAGGGCATAGGCCTTCCTGCACGCGGGTCCAATGCGGTCCAAGTCGGTCCAATAGGCAGTCCCAGTGTCGCAATTTCTTTTCGGTTCTTACCTGTGAAAAGTTATTATATTTCTTGGTAAATTTACTGATTCATTGCGAATGATGCATGTACAATTGCACAGGATGGTATTTTGAAAAAAAAACGGTAATTTTTCTAATATTCGTGCGTCTTGACTCGTCTCACAGAGCGTAAACTGGCAGCCAGTGTATGCTCGTTGAGCTTACATTTGTCGCACTTAAAACGCGCTTGCCCTATCTCCTGTATTGAGAAATCTGTGATTGTAGCCAATACTTACAGTTTAACATTTTGTTTGGTTAATTTTAGGGCGTTAAGTGTATTATCTTTCGATATTTTACTTACAGATTAAGTTGTATGAATAAACAATTTGAATTTGAAAATTCGCTTTAAAGCACGGAATTATCTTTCTTTTTCTATGTATATATATGTATTTACAATAAAGAAATGTATATAAGTATGTTTATCAGTTGTTTAGTACCCGTTATATATAGCTTCACGCTTAACTTGGGACTCGATGGCGCTGAGTGATGTCAGTGGATATTTTTTATTTTTAGACAATCAGTTGATTCAGCCTGAAATGTCATATTCTTAAAATCGCACATGTACATGATCGAATACGAACTCACGACCCCCGGATTATGTAGCGATCTAAACTAACGACGAATTGACTAGACCACGGAGCCATTTATTATTTTTTCATAATATTTACATTGAATATAAAAACTTTATTCAGTAAGTTTACTTATTCATTCGGTTGATACAAATCACTAGAATACAATGACAACAATTATTATCAACGATACAGTTCACAATATACATTTTACTTTATGAAATTAAAACTCAAACCTATCGAAAGGCGAAAAAACAATATCATATTGACAGGAATCAATTAAAATCAATTTATAACTTCCGAACGAAACCTACTTTAAAATGCGCGCCACATTTCAATTCTTTTGGCAAAAATGTCGACGACCTACATTGCACTGACTTAACAACTTGTACTTAAAAATATTACTCTATAACATTATATAATACGTCAATGTATTTATTAATCATTTTATAATAACATTAGTCACACATAGTACTTATAGTAAATTAATAGGAACAAACAGTTTACCAATGTTACTCATCGCAGATGTCACAGGCGCATGGACCACCTTACTCATGTAAGGTTCTCAGCAACCTTGATTGCTGAGCGGAGTTCATATAGCCGAGTTGAAGCCAGCAAACGCCATTTAATTCGTAACCGCGACACAGTGCGCACGCGCGAACATGGCGTCCAAATCTTGCGCTTACGTCAGCAACGTTATCCATGGAATCTTCGGCTTGGCGCTGTTCGCCGGGTCCATCTGGTTGTACGTCGAAGTGAAACAACTAACCGACTTGAGAAACAGTAACCACTATCTACTAGACTACAACGTGTACTGGCCCCAGGTTATACCATGGCTCTTTATCCTGGTCAGTTTTCTAGTGATCTGCATATCGTTCTGCGGAATATTCGCGCAAGTAAATCAAGCAAAGGATTAGTGTTTACGCACATAATTTTAGTGTCAATATCAATTTTCGTGGCGATCGCAGCGGCGATTATCGCTTTAGTGTTCGTGGATAACAAGCGTCATCCGACTTCATCAAGGATACCATTTGGGATGTGTACTTCCAGTCGAAGACTGATCCTGAAGTGGCAGTGCGTTTGGGAGTATCGAGAGGATGCAATGCTGCGGCGCGGACAGCCCAAGGGATTACGTGAACTGGAAGCAAGAGTTCCCGACTTCGTGTTGTGATGTGTTCTTCCACGGATTCTTGGAACCGTATGCTATCGATTGTGACATCACGAATAAGAGGGCGAACGAACGACACGGTTGTACGGAAGTTGCGACGCAGTACGCGAGCATAGCGATCAAAGTAATGTCAGCGGCTTCAATCCTCATCGCTGCTATTGGCGCTATAGTGTTGCTCACTTCGATTCAGTTATCAAGGGCTTTAAAGCAAAAACCCATGCCACGGCACATTGTTACCGCACGACTGGAGTCGGAAAGCAAAAAGGTGCTATTGTAAGGCCGTAAGTGGGACAAAAACATTGTCGTCGCCGGCTCTTATTGCGTTCACAGTAAGAGTCATTATCAAATGCGGTTTTACGTTGGCGCTTTGGGCGCACTCGTGTGGGATACCTCAAGGGACTGTTTTAGGTCACACGTTATTGTTTGTGAGAGTTGTGCGCAGTTTTTTTCCGTAGTAGAAAGCAGACCAACGCGCAGTTTCGTAAGACATTTTCCATACAGGTGTTAATTGATGATTTCAAGTCTAGCGAGCGTAGGGCCTTTTTAAGTATGTGTGTAAATATAACGAGTTTATTTAATTAGATAAGATATTTGTTCATTTTTACTTGATGAAGTTGTAGATATTTCAATTCTATTTTACCAAACATCACAATTTTGTTACGAAACAATAAAATATTATGATTTTCAATGTAGAAAACGTGCTATAAATAGATTTAGTGTCGCTAGAAGTTGAGTAATGTTGTAAATAGCTAGACATAAGTCATTAAGGTCATTCTAGATTTCGTAACTTAATGAACCAAGGCAATTATCGCCTAAATTATATTGTGAATCACGTACTGAGTATGACTGTTTTCGTACAAAATGCTAGTAGAATAAAATGAACTGAATTGTTTGTAGTTAATAACAAAGGTTATTGTATTAAGATATTTGAGTTATTCATTCCAGTTCTATTGTGTTTTGGAGTTTGAGACCTAGTTTAAAAATTCGTGCATTTTATTAGAAATCTTTAAACTAGAAGCAGCAATGTATATTAAGCTAAGTAGTAAACGTGGTTATCTTAATATATTCTTTATGTTAAACGTTCGACTAAATTTAAGATCTCGACCTACCGGATACTGTAATAGAGACAATGAGGAAAAATGTAAGGCTTGTGAGGAAAATGTTTAAAATACACGATGTGTCATAGCTCAAGTCATGTGACTCAGTGGCTCTTGCTTAGCAAACAATGAAGGTACATTCAACGTGTACCTATGTATAATAGATGCCATTTACCAACGATTCCATCCATGTACCATATAAAGAACTGTATTTAATTAAACACTATAGAGTACTGATGTCTTTTTTATTTTTGTTGATATAATGATGTGGTAAAAAAATAAATAACTGTAAGTTTTTAAATATTGACTACTCTTAGAATAGAATATAAATTTATTCGCTTATGTTGTAATAAAATTGATGACGAGTCGGCTACTACACCAAAGGTTCCAGGTTCGATACCCGGGCAGTAAAAACATTTGTGTACATGAATAATGAACATGTGTGTCTATGTATAATAGTATGTATCGTTACAAAAATATATCCATGTTTATCCATTGTCGATTACTCACCTACAAAATAGAGCTAAATGACGCTTTTATTTATTTATATAGTTAAATTAATGACATGGTAGCAGCATATAAGTAATATATATTATGTGCAGCACAATAAATAAAAGAACTCAATATAATTCATTATCAGCAAACATTTATTAATACCTAAAGATGACTCATCTGCTTTACCTTACGACATTTTTTCGTATCGGCTTTCATCATCATGACAGAAGTTAAAAGTCACCTATAGTAATACAAGTAGTTCTGTCATATAGATCACAGGGCAATAACTAGTAATACTAAGGTTATCTAGTCTTTTTCTAGAAGTAAACCTTTTACGGGATCAATAAGTAAAACTCACAGATTTAATACATAAATCAGTGGTAAAGCTAGAGGTACTCTACTTTATGACCTTCATCATCATCAGCTCATTAAACGTCCCCACCGAGGAGCACGAGCCTACCCGTATAGGGTGATTAGGCCTTAGTCGACCACGCGGCCCAGTGCGGATTGGACGACTTCACACACAACCTTCGAATCTCTTCGCAGGCTCTCACGATGTTTTCCTTCATCATAAGAGCGTACATATATTTTCGAAAGTTCGAAAACACATTGGTACGTGTCGGGATTCGAACCTCAGCCCGCCCGGTAGGAAGGCGACAGTCTACACCATTGAGCCACCGACGCTCTATTATATATTGGTCCCGCTTTAACTAGAATCTATCAATGATATTTTGTATATATAAAGGTAGATACGCCACCCGTGCCTCAAAAACGAACCGCCAAAGATAAGAATACAGTCTGTAGGCTTTTGTTTAGGTAAATGTACGCTCATTCGAAATAGGTGTGCTGTCGCTGCATCCGGAACACTTTTTTCGATTGTTTTGTGAGCATATCACGAATCTATACTTTTTACATCATTGGAATCTATGCACTATTAGAACTAATACATGATAGTTTTAACTATATCAACTAGATGGCGTTACGTAGCATCAGATCCTTCTCTTTTCTGATTGGATTATTGATCGCTAAATGTCAAACTGACATAACAAACGTCATAACTAAATAAAACTTACGAAATGTTATCTAAAAAAGTTTGAAAAACTCTTTACGTAGCCGGGACCGACGGCGGCTTGACGAGCCTTCTGAAGGATAGAATCTCCTTTCTTTACAGACAAAGATTCAGCCTCGCATAACCTAACTTAATTAGCAAAGTCACTTTCACTGTGTTGGGTTTCCATGGCATTAAACCCACGATCTCCAGATCAAGTAGGATTGTACCATATTATGGTTCACCTGTTAGCACAACATTTGCAAAAACAAAGCTAGAAGTTACGTTACTCCACTTAACCACGGTAAGCGTTATCTACAAGTGACTTTTAAGCTTTTTAGGCTGTAATAATTATTATCAGCTCATTATAAGTCCCTGCTGAGGGGAACGAACCTACCCGTATAGGGTGTATAGGCCTTAGACGTCCACGCGGTCCTTGGCGAATTGGCCGATTTTACGCACAATCTTTGAATTTCTTCGTAAGTGTGTCGTCGATTATTATTATTGCTTTTATGACTACCACCGGATTGGAATAAGTAGGATCTTCGAGAAAAGCCGGCAAGAATTTCGATAGTCACTCTCTTTAACTTTTCATATCATTGGTAACATAGTTTTGTCATTTACCATTCATTCATCATTTATATGCTACGTGCATTACAATAATTTATTTCAAAGACTTTGTAACTGAAACACTATGTGAAAGATTACACATCTTTATCGGATAAATATTCGTCTATTGTATAATAAAATAATCTTTTTTTCGTGAGGATATTTTCAACCACAACACTTTAAATTTTACATCCAAATAAAGATGAATCAATAAATATTAGAATAATAAAAATATAAATGTCAGGTCACTCTAGGCCTTAATAATATAAAGGCCTTAATAATATTTTAATTGTTTGAATAATATGAGCCCAAGGTGACTCCTCGTCTCTCCTACTTGTCGTGCCCTACAGGGTCCATAAATGTACTATACCTATGTTGTTTACACTATCTATTACTTATGGAGTGCAATAAAGATATGAAATGAAATGAAATAAATTCTAACCACTAGACAAAAGATCACGAAGTCAACAATTAACATTTCAGAAAAACTTTTGCCAAACTTTAGCATTAAAAAACTGTCGTCTAACAGGTTATCGAATAAGCTAGTACAAGCGTCCGAATATTTACAATATGAGGCAACACTACTAGCTTTAGTTACGTCATCCGAAAGTATAGAAAAACTAAAGTGTGTCAAACAACAGGGCCCCAATTCTGCTAAATTTAAAATGCGCTAAGAAGATCGCATTTTTTATCAGTAGACGGTAGTAGTAGTACACAGTGAGGACGTACACCTGATGGTAAGTGATACGCCTGAAAATAATAGGGTGGCACTAAGGAGACTAACAACTGATAAACAGTTATTATTCTCCGTCAATCACTGCACTCGGCACTAGAGACAACGGATGCTAGGTCTTTTAAACCCGGTAATTTCATTAGCTGCAGTGCCATCATCGCGAAACACAATTGTGCATAGTACTCTTATTTCACGGGACGATATCTGTAGTGCGGTGTTACCTACCTAGACGACTCAGTATAGAGTCTACCACCAAGGACGAAGTAAGTAGTAATTCTGTCTCGATAGTAAAATGTTGCACGCATTTTACTATCGAGAATTATTAGAGAACCATGAGCATTAAAGTTGTTCCGGGATACCAAATTCACAGTTGGATAAAAAAGTGTACTGTGAAGTAATTTAGTGGAATCGGACCCTGGTGTAATGGTGAACGTGCCTGAGAAGTACTTGCGAGCAAGGTGTGACTCAACGAAGGCGAATTATGATTGGCTAAAGTGGACCCTATTAATGTTGAGGACTTGCTGAGCGGATAAAGGGCAATGGTCACAAGCGCGGGAATATATCCTAATTGATACTTTTTGTGACTTTCCAAGAGTCATCACCATTAGCGGTTACTTCGCTGAATCCCTTTGTCCCCATTGATGAGAGGCTTCCCCCTGGCGATGAATTGTCTAGGTCGACCTGGAAGTCTTTT
Source organism: Leucinodes orbonalis (assembly GCA_019425675.1). Lineage (NCBI taxonomy): Eukaryota > Metazoa > Arthropoda > Insecta > Lepidoptera > Crambidae > Leucinodes > Leucinodes orbonalis. The sequence continues at coordinate 7,014 of PQWD01005542.1, forward strand.
AATAGGCTTCGGACTTTGACAGGTCGGATTACAGGCCTTGATTTAGACTGTCTTTGTCGAGCGGCCTAAACGATGGTTCACCTTATGTCGTGTTCTGCTTGCCCGAGTAGCTGTTCTCTGCAGGATTGATGACGGCTGCGGACAGCGCTGTCGCCTCGCTTGCTTTTGGGCTTCTACGGTTTACTTAAAAAACAATACTTCTTTTTTTAATCACTAAGTGAGAATGTGTAGAACATATAATGATTTGTCCGAAGTGCGGAAAATATATAATTATTTACGAATATTTATATATTTATATTTATATTTTTATTGTTTTAGAGGTTACAAAATAAAGATAACGAATCTTTTTAGACCGGATTGTCCTCAATCCCGTATAACCCATATTTCTACATAACTCTTAAGTATTATTTTTATGAACTCTTTTTAACATGTGTGTAAATGTCAGATTATTATTTGGAGCATGCTGTGTATGCTATTTATGGATTACCATCGAGTGCATTCATTTTGTTAATTTCTTTGGAACTAAAAGATTGTAATCTGTCTGCGTACCAAATTCAATAAATAAATAATTGTTTTCGCTATCGATACGCTAAGAAGAAGAAGATCATTATTAGCTCATAAACGTACGTAGCTCGTAGCTCATAGCCTACTCGTAAAGACACCGCACAGAGATTATGAGTTATGCAAAGTGAGTGACACTAATTCCAAAAACTATAAATAATTTAATTTTTGTCGAATTAAATGCTGTTGATAACAGCAGACCGAGTATGGTTTCAATTTGAAAAGGGGCGAATAAGTCAATGATGTAAAAAGTAGTACCAAATGCAGCGACAGCACACACACGTATATTTCGAATGAGCGTACATTTACCTGAACAAAGAGCCAACAACTGTATTCTCTTCGGCGGTTCGTATTTGAGGCACGGGTGGCGTATCTACCTTTATATATACAGAATATCATTGGAATAAGTGTAAATATTTTATATGTTGGCGATTTTTTGTTTGTCTGCATGTACAGGGTATGCACTGCCTATTTGCATATATGGAGTGCATGCCACTGCGTAAAGGGTGATAAGGCCATAGTCATCCACGCGGGCCAAGTCCGGGTTGGCCGACTTCACGACCAACTTTTGAATGTCTTCGTAGGCGTGCATAGGTTTCCTCACGATGTTTTCCTTCAACGCAGCGTTAAATAATATTCGGTTATCATAACCAAAAAGGAGAACGGTCTTACTTCGAATTTAAAGCAAGCGAAGCTGCAGACGAAAGTTAGTTTGGTGTATATCGTTACGAATGAATGACGTTCAAGCAATTTGAAGCGTATAATATTTCATGTGATTCAATTTCATACAGTTTGACTAAATAAAACTTGATATTTAACTTGTTTTACTCGCTTGTTAAATGGTTTTCCGGTTTGATTGCGGTTGTTAATGAGTAATAACGTAAACGCTTTTGCGGTTTCCGATATCATTTTGAAAGTGACGGCTTCACCACACCTGTGTTTTTATTGAAAAGATGTTGTAAGATTATGTAGACTATGAATGTAATTGCTTCTATTCAATTTGCCTCATGCTTTTAACTCAATTGACAGGAGCACCATGTTGACACAAGTAAAATCAATGACACCGTCTATATACAACTTTTTGTGGCAATGTTACAGCACTCCTAGCAAATTGATGTACAGAGATGATGTTATCGATTCAGCTGTAGGGTGTCAGCAAGGCGATCCTCTGGGTCCAGCTATTTTTGGACTTGCCATACATCCTTTTATAAATAACCTAAATTCAAAATTAAACATTTGGTACTTGGATGATGGTAGCCTTGGTGGGGATCCTTATACTGTTCTGTCCGATTTACAGTTTCTGATAGAAATTTTAACAAAATTGGTTTAGATTTTAATTTTTCTACATGTGAATTTACATTCCAGACTCTTATGTGACGCGACCTCAATAGTTAATGATTTTAATGTTTTTGCTCCAAATATACAAGTATTAAAAATGATTCGCTTCGACTTCTGGGGTCCCCAATTTTGCAGAATCTTCATTCAAGAAAAAAATCAAAGTTTAATACTATTTCAGAACGAATTACCAAAATTAATACGCACATAGCCTATACAATTATCAAGTTTGTCTTTTTGTCCCTAAATTTAACTTTTGCATTCGCTCTTCTCCGTTCTGGAAATACCCAGATCTGACTGCCAAAGTAGACACTTGTATAAAGAACACTCTTTCTACAGTTCTGAACATCCCTTAAGATAATCAAGTTTGGATCCAAGCTTCCCTACCTATAAGGTATGGAGGTTTAGGCATCCGCAAAATTTCAAATGTAGCACTTCCAGCATTTTTGTCCTCCACTCATTGTACAAGTGGGCTGGGCACTAAAATTTTAACCAAATCTTCTAGTGACGCCTTATTTGTTGATCAAGTGGAAGCAATTAATGCTTGGAAAAATTATGCTCCGAAGACCCTCCTACTGTTGTAGCATCCCAGAAGTTATGGGACGAGCCTCTCTGTGAAATCGAATGGTAGAATTTATATAATACATTTGATATACCCGTTGAACGCGCTCGTCTTTTGGCTTTGCGAAAATGGGAATCAGGCCTTTGGTTGCACTCCCTCCTTTCCACTAATTTAGGCACTTTATTAGAAAAATCTGTTTTTAGTTTTGCCGCATCCCTGCGTTTGGGGGCTCCTTGCACTGTTCCTCATCGCTGTCCTTGTGGTGACATGGTAGATACATATGGTCTTCACGGTCTTTCCTGCAGCAAAAGTGCCGGCCGTTTCTCCCGTCATGCGAACTTGAATGACATCATCAGAAGAGCTCTGGCTAGTGCATCTATTCCTGCCATCCTTGAACCTAGCAACCTTGTGAGGAGTGATGGCAGGAGGCCCGATGGAATGACTTTAGTTCCGTGGAAGATGGGTCGTCCTTTAGTGTGGGATGTTACTTGCGTCGACACTTTAGCGCCGTCTCATCTTCAGCTGAATTCAACAAAGTTCGTAAATATACCAACCTGACCAACACAGTTTCATTTGAACCTTTTGCAGTGGAAACGTTTGGACCGTGGGGATCATGTGCCCATCGTGTATATCGGGATTTAGTAAAACGTATAGCCGAATATACAGGTGACAGGCGAGTAGGTGCCTTTCTTGGTCAACGTTTAAGTTTGGCTATACAACGCGGGAATGTTGCCAGCCTTATGGGTACTATATCACAGACTAGGGACAGTGATCTGGGACACCTTTTTTACGTTTTGTAGGTTTCTTAGTTTTTATTAGTGTCCTTAATATTTATTTTAATTAGCGGCCTATTATTAATTCTTACAATATAATTTGCCTCATTATTTTTTTTAAGCGACGGTGGCTGAATGTTTTGGACTGCTACCGTCTGATCGGGTGGGCGCAGGTTCAAATAACGCCATTTTGTATCTTTGTAAAAAATCATTGTAAGATTTTGCAAGTGGTAGTTTCCAGGTGGTATTGATGAATCCCAGATCGACGTCGAGTCGTAAGAGGATAAAATAGCTTGAAAGTGATATTTTTGACTGAACTGATATATTAGTTAATTAAAACGACTGATATAAAAAATAAAAACAAAAAGCTCGAATGCTAAATATATCCACTGAAAAGGGAAAAACAAGCTCTACCATGCAGTGCGAAAAAAACTTTTCATGGTATTGCAGGAGACAAAAAATACTTAATAACCTTTCTAACCTAGTATCTGTAGTGTATTTATTGAAATATAAATAAAATAAATATCCACTAACATTCACACAGCGCCATCTAGTCCCAAGTTAAGCGTGAAGCCTGTATTATGGGAACTAAACAACGGATAAACATACTTATATATATATTTTGTAAATACATACATATTATACATAGATAACACCCAGACCATTACAAACAGACATGTTTATGCTCACAAATGTTTGTACTGCCCGGGGATCGAACCCGGAACCCAGCCGACCCCTCAACCGCAACACCAAATGGGTCGTCAAAAATAAATAAAGAAATAAATACAATTATTTATAAATGAAAGTGAATATATTCACATTCATTTATTCACAATTATATTTCATTTATTAAATCTGTCATATTATTAATGACCACATTACTCAATTCGGCATGATTTGGTAACCGCAAATTCTGTTCCGAAATCAACTAATGCACCAATGAATCCTTTCACTTTAAAAATTCTACCGGTCTCAATAATTAAAAAGAGTTTATGTTATCAATTATCATACTTATCATCATCATCAGCTTTTAACGGCCCACTGCAGATCACAGGCCTACTTGCAGGGGTAATTGGGCCCTTAATTTCCGGTCACCCATCTGTCGACAACCATTTGGACGCTTACTTGACTTGTGCGATATAAGCGGAACGCACTAGCAGCCTTCTTCCCATGAGACGACCCTTCATCATCAGCTCATTAAATGTCCCCACCGAGGGGCACGAGACTACCCGTATAGGATGATTAGGCCTTAGTCGTCCACGCGGGCCCAGGGCGGATTGGACGACTTCACGCACAACCTTTGAATCTCTTTGCAGGCGTGCGCAGGTTTCCTCACGATGTTTTCACCGTAAGAGCGTCAGATAACATACATTCGAAATCATATTGGTACGTGGTGGGATTTGAACCTCAGCCCTCCCGGTAGGAAGGCAAATATAATAAGGTAGGGTCGTCTAGAGTTATAAGACAGGGCTGAAGGGCCGACTAAGTGGAAGCTGGATAAGAAAGCGGAGGAGCGGGATATTTGACTCACAATGTGGGAAATCTATTGTACAACGAAAGATTGAAAAGAAAAAGCATTTACGAATAATTTGACATCACACAAAATTAAATTAAAACAAAAATAAACAGATCACTATAAATGTATATGTGTATCAACCCTAATTGTTATCAAAATAAACATTTACTCACTATAAAAAAATCCTTTGCTCCTCTTTCAACTCGTGAGCTAAGCAAAAACAAGTTCGATGAAACAATAACTTGTATCGAAAATAAAATTGACCATTTAAAACAACACAGACTTGAGAATAACAACAACATTCCTAATACAAAAATACACGTGATTTCATACTCAGTCAATATTATAAATACGGTTTAAAATAGCGCGACAGTGGTATCTTAAAAGTGACAGCCCTATTTACCTGCGCAGGCGTCGAATAAAACTAGTTGGAAGCCGCGCGCGCATCTCATTCCGTCGTCAGTAATCCACGCGATCGCACGTCACGATGGCGAAAGAAGAGATGATGAAAGCATCCTTGTACTGTGTGAACATCGTGTTTGCTGTCTTCGGGCTCGTCACCGCAGCCACTGGGATTTGGTTCTTCGTCCAGCTCGCCGAGTTTGTCAGCTTGAGGAACAGCAACCACTACTTACTGGACTACAGAGTCTACTGGCCTCAAGTTGCGCCATGGCTCTTCATACTGATCGGGATCTTCATCATGATCGTCGCCTTCTGCGGATGGTGTGGCGCTAACAAAGAGAGCCGTGGACTCCTCGGAATCTACGGCATCGTGATGCTAGTGATCGTGCTACTCCAAGTCATATCAGCTGTTCTGATATTCGTGTTCGTCGACGGAGAGTATACGGACAAGTTCATCAAAGACACAGTGTACGATGGCTACTACAACTCGCAATCGAACCCGGACGTGTTCAAACAATTTGGAAGGATCGAGAGGAAACTGAGGTGTTGTGGTGCAAACGACGCAAGAGACTACAGGAGCTGGAGGAACGATTTACCGCTGACGTGCTGTCAGGACAGTTATTACCGGGCTACCTGTGAATTCACTGACAAGGAGGCAAACGAGAGACTAGGTTGTGCAAAAGTGGCCTCAGTCTACACGAAGATCATCAGCTCTTCGATAGCGGGCGCGTCGTTGCTGATCGCAATTGTGGAAATAACCGGTGTGGTGATCGCGTGGAAACTTTTCCATTCTTTGCGCGAAGTGGAACATTATATCACTGAGAGGAAAGAAGGTGAAACCGAGTGCTAGTATTATCCGAAACGCCATAACGATACGAAACGATCCTAATGCAACTTTTGTCTGAAAGTTACTTTCGTAGTTTTGCATTTTGCCTTTGTAGATGAAGTGGATTTCTTTTGAAATCTCCTCCAGTATGACTCAGACATTCCGCTGTATATTTAAGATTTGATTAGGTTAATGTTAGTTGACCGCAGCCACACCCAGGTCGGAAGGTGAGTGGGTTCAATAGCTAGCATCCTTCTTAAACTGTGTTCATCGTGAAGTGAGTCAGTACCTGAGAATAATGTGCTTTTGTGTGGTTGCGTGTCTACTGTAGTCGGCGATGAGGCACGTTTATATCAATGCATTTTATTACCAGATGCCTGTTATCTTTATTGATCTTAATCGGTGCGACCTTTAGTCTTTTAATAGGTTACCATTGTATCGTATTTACATTCAATTCTTGACAAGAATCTTTGATTTTAACAAGTCTTTTATTAACGCGAGTTGTACGTATTATCATTAAAGTATTTGTAAGTTTTTGCGATATTATACAAAATGCAGTATTGGACATAGGTGTGCCTCAATGCGGACACTCCGAATGACCTCCCCCACCAATTTTTCGTGGCATAGTTAAGTATTTATCCACCGACGTCGGGTTTCGTAAGCTCCAAACTCGTTTCACGAAACGAGAAACCTCGCGCGTCGCAATCGTGCGTAAGTTAGAGTGTATGAGAAAAATCTGACCTCAAATAGGTACCTGGCAGGTACTAATGGAGTGGGTACCTTTTTGAGGTCACGTTAGGTAACGTTTGTTTGTCAATGATGTTTTGCAATGGTTACGCCCGATCGGGCGCTTGTGTGTACGTTACGCAATGTATACTTCATCTGAATTTAAAAACTGTTTATGTAAGAGATGGAAATGTCCATAATGTTACCACTATGTATCTTTTATATTTGCAGTTAGTAAGTTGTATAATATATGAATACGCGAATCTCCGTTTGCATACGAAAGCCATATTTAAAAGTAGAGTATAACAAAGTAATATAGTGCAGTGTGTTTTTAACATACCAAAGAAAAATAGTGGTACAAACGTCCAATTTTTTTGTAAAAAATATATATATTTTATTTGCATGCCAATATATACAAATGTTAATTTTAAATATAACCATGAATCACACTACTGGTGTAATAATATTTTTTAGTTTCTAAGTTATTTTTATACGAATAAATTAATATTTTTATATAGTATAAGCCGAAACTAGTCTTAAGTCGTTTCGTTTTATATTAAAAGTATGATTTATAAAAGTCTTTTTATTATTCAAATATGATAGATGCAAATATGCGCATCCCACGAAGGAAAAAATATAAATATTAAAGCTTTTAAGACACTATGAAAATAACACCAACGTAGTGATACATTTTGGGCAACTTATTATTGACGAATTTGATAGAATGTATATCTTAATAGTCAAGGGTTATGGGTTCGAATCCCACCCATTTAAAATAGATTATGTAACGTTTATACACACAACACGTTCCTTAAATGAAACTAAGCATTTTGTATGACCATAATGATTTTGTCATATTTGATCAAATTACAATATGTGTATATGAAACAAATATATTTATATATAAAAAGTGAGTTTTATACAAATACCATAGAATTCACAGTAAATCATTATCTTGGCAAACGTATGGATGTCATCCGGCCCAATAGACTGAAGACTTGCAAAAAGTGTGTAATGGAGGCTGAGGTGAGAACAATGTTCAGGAACTGAAACCTGATGACATGTACAACAGGTATATAAATATCAATCACAGGCATCAGTCTCACACAAACCATACGTTATTTGAACTTATGAATTGTATACCTTTTGTTCTATTAAGATGAATTATATAACTTTTGTTGTATAGTATAGCTTAACACGTGATTTGTGATGAGAAAAATAAAGATTATTATAAAGGAACTGCTATTTGAAAAGAGGAAGACTTTATTACCCAAAATAAATAATTATTATAAGATGACGAACGACGGTAAGGTGTTATTTTTTTGTAAACATTCACATAGCGCCCTCTGGTCCCAAACTTAATGCTATAGCCTGTAATATGAATACCAAACAAAGGATAAACATACTCATATCCTTTTTTGTAAATACATAGACTTTTTTATAGAAAATAAAAACAGACATGTTCATGCACACGAATGTTTGTCCGGCCGGGGATCGATCCGGGGGCCGGAACCCTCGGTGCAATAGCCGACGTCTCAACCATTACACCAGACGGGTCGTCGTAATGCTATAAATGATGATTAAATAAATTAAACTTACTGGTCATTGACTTTTAGGGTCAAAGTACTCTTTGATGCTACAAAGACATATTTCATACATAACAAACCTTCGTTCACATTAAATATACAAAGGTATTACGTGTACATATATATTACATACTTAGGATATGTATGGCTGGGGCTATTCAGGCTAAGGTTCATGACTTTATCAATTTCGTTGGGTAATGTTACATAAACTTAAAGATGATTTCGTTTTCTCTCGGATTTTCGTGTCCTAGTTTTACTTGGTCTTTAGAAAATGAAAAAATAACATATATATGTAAAATTTAAAAGATGTTTAGACAATCTCGCTTCGGTCATCTGGTTAGGAAATGGCCTACACTACGTTTTCTGTTACGCGGACGCCACTCGAGAACCTTTCCGCCCCATCGGCCATCGGTTCTACGCACTATGTGCCCTGCCCACTGCCACTTCAACTTGCTAATATTGAGGACTGTATCGATCACTAATGGTTCTCCCCTTTATTTTTTTTGTTTTATCATCATCAGGTCATTAAACGTCCCCACCGAGGGGCACGTACAACGAAATGTACATAATCATCATCATCATCATCAGAGGGGCACGAGCCTCCCGAATAGGGTGATTAGGCCTTAGTCGTCCACGCGAGCCCAGTGCGGATTGGACGACTTCACGCACAACCTTTGAATCTCTTCGCAGGCGTGCATGAAGGTTTCCTCACGATGTTTTCCTTCAGCGTAAGAGCGTCAGATAACGTACATCTAATTTCGAAAATACATTGGTACGTGGCAGGATTTGAACCTGCACTCTCCCGTCAAGAGAGCAACAGTCCACACCATTGAGCCACCGATGCTCTTCTCTTTTATGTTTATCAATTATTTATCTGTGTTTTCAAATTTTACAACACAAAAACCCAATCAAATATCTATTTAATTAAATTGTATTTTTTTAAGTAAACATTTTGACACAGTTAGATATTTCATTATATTTAATTAAAAAAATATATGGCTGTGTTATATTATGTGTTAACAAGTCTCAAACCTATGGTACATAATGTCAGAATAATAATTTATAATTTAACTAAAATATATTACACACTAAATACTTAAAAATAAATAATACAACTAAAAATATAATTAAAAGAAGTCCCTTTCGGCAAGGTTTCAAAAATACTGGCAGCGTGACCTCTTTGGATTGCCAGACTGATTCTTTATCTTAGGTAGCTGCCAGATCTTCGGTCACCTGTGATGTCGACTAACCTTTTCGAAATTTCCTTTAAAAGCCTCAAAGCACTAGGACTCTATCGAATGGGAAAAAATCATTAAAACTCTCTATCAATCTCTAAGAAACAAAGCCACTGTTCTACTAGGCCCCAACGGTCAATGATATTCTGTATATATAAAGGTAGATACGCCATCCGTCCCTCAAAAACGAACTGCCGAAGAGAGTACAGTACTCTTTTGTTTAGGTAAATGTAAGCTCATTCGAAATATGTGTATGTGTGCTGTGACTGCATACGGACACTTTTTTCGATTGTTTTGTGAGCATATCACGAATCCATTTTTACATCATTGCCAACGATAGTGAAAGTTGAGCGATGCAAGCTTGCGCCCAGTCGATGTCCCACTTATTTATATTACTTGTTATGTTAATAGTAAGATGTAACACTATGTTATCGAGTTTTCGAAAATATACGTTATCCGACGCTCTTACGGTGAAGGAAAACATCGTGAGGAAACCTGCGCACGCCTGCGAAGAGATTCAAAGGTTGTGCGTGAAGTCGTCCAACCCGCACTGGACCCGCGTGGACGACTAAGGCCTAATCACCCTATACGTAGGCTCGTGCCCCTCGGTGAGGACGTTTAATGAGCTGATGATGATGATGATGATGAACACTATGTAAGAATGTTTTTCCGGTATTTTAATACTATTCAACTTAATACTTGCATGGAAATTAACAGTCTAGGCTGGCTTTTTGTCCGCTGAATAATTTTAACGGACATTAGAGTTTGTATGAAAATGTAGGACTTGTAAAGGTTGCAACTCTATTTTGTTGCAAATCTCTAAATGGTTATGTTGAAATTGTTTTAAATACAGTTTCAGTGCCAATTATTTGGTTCAATTTTCTAATTTCTAATAAATTTACTATTTGAAATGAATCAGAAACTAATGGTTTTAGATAACTTAAAGCGATAAAATACATAAGTATGAATCCCTTTTTCGAGATATGGTTTCGTTAAATCATCACCATCATCGTCAGCTTATTAAACGTCCCCACCGAGGGGCACAAGCCTACCCATATAGGGTGATTAGGCCTTAGTCGTCCACGCGGGCCCAGTGCGGATTGGACGACTTCACACACAACCTTCGAATCTTTTCGCAGGCGTGCATGAAGGTTTCCTCACGATGTTTTCCTTCACCGTAAGAGCGTCGGATAACGTACATATATTTTCGAAAATTCGAAAACACATTGGTACGTGTCGGGATTTGAACCTCAGCCCTCCTGGTAGGAACGAGACAGTCCACACCATTGAGCCACCGACGCTCTCCGTTCCGTTAAATACGCTACAAATATAAACAAAAACCTTTCCCAGTTCATTTATTGTCATTTTACAATTTTGACAAATATGTTATGGCTGGAGTAGATTTTTAACCAGTTTTTTTTCTAAACTTAATCTAAATTATAAAACTTTATTACTAAGTGCCAACACGTATTAGACATTGCTGTTTGATTTTTTGGAAATACAGAAAAAGGCTCAAACATAAAAAGAAACATTAACATACATGTTCAGACACACAAATGTTTTAATGCATAGGAACCGAACCCAGAACTATTTAAAATAGGCGAATCCTCCGTCAATACAACAAATCACTCAATCAATAACACATAATATATCCAATTTAAAATTACTAAGAAATCATTCCAAACAAAGCTGTTTAACTTTGTGTAAGACAAGGACAGATATATGCTGTGCTCGAGTGTATCATGACGTCTCGGTCGGTTACTGCCAATAATAAGGGCCCGATTTTACGCTTCGGCAATCTCCGCGGACGATCGGTTCCTTCTACATTTGAATGAGCAGCCAAATAGCTCTTATGATTGGCCGTTTGTTTATTCTTTGCAGTTAAGGATAAGCGAATAAAAATATATATAATAAATAAATATCCACTGACATTCATACAGCGCCATCTAACCCCAAGTAGCCTGTATTATGGGTACTAAACAACGGATAAATATACTTATAAACTTTTTTTTGTAAAAACATACATATTATACTTTGAAAACACCCAGACAAACGGACATGTTTATTTACACAAATGTTTGTACTGCTTATGTGAAAATACAATAGTATTTCTAGTAAATCAAGGCCTATTTGATACTATTTTTCGAATACTCTAACAAATCTTTTTACTATCGATAAAAATTCGTGTTCTATCATTTGTCAGCTTAATCTATGCACATGATTGCCGATTGGCTTCATAGCGCAGCGACCTTCGTGGGTTTTGTGCACGTCTCTCCGTCAGTTATGCGGCCTTGGTAGGTACCTACTTGATGTTGCAAGCACGTACTGTCAAGTAAATGATAACTGTCTACGATGAGATGATTTAAATGATATATTACTATTTATGCACAATAAATGAATATATTCACTGACATGCACACAGCGCCAGCATCAAACTACGCATAAACCTGTAATATAAGTACGAAACAACGGATAAATATACTAACTTATAATGTTTCTTTTTAACCCCCGACGCAAAAAGAGGGGTGTTATAAGTTTGACGTGTCTGTCTGTCTGTCTGGGGCATCATAACTCCCGAACGCATGCAGTGATTTCAATTTAGTTTTTTTTTGTATTAAAGGTGACTTATGTGCGAGTGTTTTTAGACATGTTTGATGAAAATCGGTTGAGCCGTTTAAAAGTTGTGAGGAGTGAAAGTGGGGAGAGTAACCGAATGACTGCAAATATACTTAACCTGCCTATGAAAAGTATGAAATAATAATTTCCCTATAAAAAGTAAAAAATAATAAAAGAAACTTAATATTAAATTACCTAAGAATCTATTGATAATTGATAAAAAAAACGTCGCGTTGGGGGACCGCTCCTAATTATTCCAATTTAAATACTTTAAACTAACAATTTAAAGTATTTAAATTGTTAGTTTAAGAGCGGTCCTCCAACGCGACGTTTTTTTTTTAGAATTATTAATAGATTCTTAGGTACTTTGACATTAAGTTTCTTTTATTATTTTTTACTTTTTAAAGGAAAATTACTTAAGTTCTTGTGTCGGGGGTTTTTAAAATTTTTAATTTAATTTTTGTAAATTCAATACATTGCGTATTAGCCGACTTCACGGACAACCTTTGAATTTCTTCATAGACGCGCACAGGTGTCCTCCTCACGATGTATTCCATCAGCGTCGGATAAACATACATATTTCGAAAAGACATTAGTGCGTGCGGGATTTGAACCTGCACCCTCCAGATCGGAAGACTATATAGTCGACACCAATCGGCCGTCGACACTCTTCCGTTTATTATCATCATCAATACAGCCTAATATGTCCACTGTTGAACGAAGGCCTCCCCTAATGATTTCCTCGCGGGCGGTCACGTATATTGCAGAACCAATGGCCGTTGGAGCAGACGATTTCTGGAGTGGGGACTCCGCCTTGACAAGCGTAGCGTAGGACGCCCTCCGGCCCGATGGACCGACGACTTGCGAAAGGTCGCTGGTAAAGGCTGAAAGAGAAAGGTGGAAGACCGGGATATCTGGGGCAAAATCGGGGAGACCTATGTCCAGCAGTGGACTGCAATAGATTGAAGAGAGAAAGAGAGAGGTCTAATCCCTAAGGGGTTTTGATCAATTGGTGGATGTTAAATTCAAAATTTTACCATTTCCAATTCTTTACCACTATCACGAAAATATTATTTTTCTTTCTATTTTAGTGATTTGTGTTTGTGTGCAGTTCTTTTTTTATATTTATATTTATTTACATACAAAACTAGCGACTGAGCCAATACTCTGTTTAACTATTATCAACACATTAATTTCTCTGTAGAATATGCTAGTAACCCTACTTAATATGTTATGCAAATGAATAACCTAACAAGATGAATAAACTTGTGCAAACAGATGCGTCCTAAGGTACGTGAGTAAATGAACATATTTTGTGTCCAAACGACATAGTCGACCGATGACTAACATGTTAATCATGTACTACAAACACTTTGTCATGCATATTCTTCATACGTCGGTGGCTCCATGGTGTGGACTGTTGCCCTCCTACCGGGAGAACTGAGGTTCAAATCCCACAACGTGGGAAATGTGATTTCAAATTTCCGAAATTATACGTACGTTATCCGACGCTCTTACGGTGACGGAAAACATTGTGAGGAAACCTGCGCACGCCTGCGAAGTAATTTAAAGGTTGTGCGTAAAGTCAGCTAATCCGCACTGGACCCGCGTGGACGACTAAGGTCTTAACACCCGCGTACGGGTAGGCTCGTGCCCCTCGGTGGTGACGTTTAATAAACTGATGATGATGATTTTTCATACCAGGGGAAGTAATATTTAAGTTATATCATTTCAGCGAGCGTAGACTGACCCCTAACCAGATGGACGGAAGACCTGGTTAAGGTGGCGAGTAGCAGATAGATGTCGACTGCTAGGGAACGGTCCGCGTGTGAGTCATTAGAGGAGGCCTTCGTTCAGTACCGTAATATGTTAAATAAGCTGTTTACCTTCCACTCCTACTGGTCGGAATCTATTTTCATCCTTCAGCCGAAAGGTTCCCCTCGGTGGGGTTCACAGATGTACAGGACGGTCAGGACGCACAGGATGATACGCCCAACCATGACAGAGTGGCATTGAAGGAAAAAAAAACAACTGATAGACAGTTATTTTTCTCCATCAATGCCGCACTGCGCCCGTCACCCGAGACGACAGATGTCAGGTCTCTTATACCCGGTAACACTAGCTACAGTGCCCTCATCCCGAAATACAAAAGTGCATAACGCTCCTGTTCCACGGGACGATATCTGGCACTGTGGTGGTACCTACCTAGACGACTCAGTATCGAGTCTACCAATAATTATATGAATGTATAAAGTAGGTCAGTTGTAAAGTTTTAAACTGAATGAAGGAGGGACATGTTTGCCGCGTTATCTCAAGGCCGTTGCGCCGATTCGCCATTCTAAATGCATTTACAACGTTATGGAATGGTCGATGGAATTCTAATGAATAATAAGTACCCACTGTCATGCATATAGCGCCATCTAGCCCAAACTAAGCATTGGCCTGTTATATTTGTACTAAACAACGGAAAAACATTCTTATACAATTTTTTTGTTAATATATACTTAGAAACACCAGACCAATACAAACAGATATGTTAATGCACACAAATATTGGAACTGCGCGGGATCGAACCCGCAACCCTGGTGTAGTAGCAAGGGTTAGATTCACGGCAGTACAGCCATTTGTGAGCTAACAGGTCTGGTGTTTGTATTTACATATAATACAAGCTCAGGTGGAATTGGGCTAGATGATGGTGTGTCAAAGTGTTTTATGTTATTAGTGAGCAGAACTATCAGGTCGCTCACCTGATGGTAAGTGATACGCCTGACCATGACAGAGCGGCATTGATAGAGACCAACAACTTGTCGACAGTGACTATTATCCATCAATATCGCACTGCGCCCGTCACCCGAGACAACAGATGTTAGGTCTCTCATACCCGGTAATTTCACTAGCTACAGTGCCCTCAACCCGAAACACTTCTATTTACCTACCTAGACGACTTAGTACCCAGTCTACCACCTAGTAAGACCATAATATTTGTTTTCAAATACTAAAATCTAATTACAGATTGAATTCTAAAGGTCAAATAACACGATTGAGTTTGTTGATGCAAAAATAAAATTACCTCACTCGACCTTTTTGTAACCTCGCAATGACGTCATTGATCGGAAAGAGGTTTTCGTATACTGTTCATATCGCTTTGTTAGATATCAGGTTTCCGTTTTAAACATAGGGTAAAGAAGTAATTGTATGTTTTTACTTATCATGACCGTGTTTGACATATTTAATGTGTTCGCTTCATTGTCTTGTCGTGTACGTTTCCAACTCTTTATTGTGAAAACAAATGAATTGATTTTGAGGCTTGTCAAATTACCTTGTGGAAGAGACTATATCTAAATTCTATAGTCTCGGGTAATGGGCGCAGGGCAGTGTTGATGTGACATAACTACCTACTGTTTTAATTTCATTCGACACTGCATCTGTAGATGGTCAGGGGTATCACTTACCACCAGGTGAGCAGACTGACCGTCCCGTACACATATAACATAAAAAGAGGACTGTAACTGTCTATCAGTTGTAGGTGTCTTTCAATGGCCGCTCTGTCATGGTCAGGCGTATCACTTACCATCAGGTGAGTGTCCTGGCCGTCCTGTTCACTTCGTAACATAAGAATGCGGAGGTAGATTGTGTATAATGCTATGGCTTATGGTGTCATGGACACGATGAAGTCACGAGCGACGATGTACGACACTTAACCGCTCCATAATGCACATTTGGTTCAGTGAGCAAACGGCGTGCATCGGCGGCAAAAAATGCAGCGGGCTACCGAATATTGGCAAAGCTCCGAAGGTCGCTTTGTGCGGTTTGTTTTGTAGTCTGAAGTTTGTAGTTTAGTAAGGGATATATAGAGATAGAACTGAAACTTACATTTATCGTAAAGATGAACGTTTTCACTTTGCTACGTACATTTAAAATTATAGGTACAGATCTCGACAAACTTTATTACAGCTCTGAATATAGTCAAAGTGCTTTCTGCGCAGGTATAGTAAATACAAGGTAGAATGTATGAATTGTGTAAACTGCGAATCGTCTTGTCCGAAGTTCGGAGCAGGGGTCTAAAAGTTTGGCGAGACCTATACAAGGTTTAAAATTAAATTAAAAATTTAAAAAAACCCTCGACAAAAAAAAAACGTCGCGTTGGGGGACCGCTCTTAAACTAACAATTTAAATACTTTAAATTGTTAGTTTAAAGTATTTAAATTGGAATAATTAGGAGCGGTCCCCCAACGCGACGTTTTTTTTTTAGAATTATTAATAGATTCTTAGGTACTTTAACATTAAGTTTCTTTTATTATTTTTTACTTTTTAAAGGAAAATTACTTAAGTTCTTGTGTCGGGGTTTTTTTAAATTTTAAATTTAACTTTTATTTCATACTTTTTTATAGGTAGGTTTAGTATATTTGCAGTCATTCGGTTACTCTCCCCACTTTCACTCCTCACAACTTTTAAACGGCTCAACCGATTTTCATCAAACATGTCTAAGAACACTCGCACATAAGTCACCTTTAATTCAAAAAAACTAAATTGAAATCACTGCATGCGTTCGGGAGTTATGATGCCACAGACAGACAGACACACAGACAGACAGACAGACACGTCAAACTTATAACACCCCTCTTTTTTGCGTCGGGGGTTAAAAAGAGATACGTCAACAGTTTTGAACAACTTTTTGAATAACTGGTCATGGTGGATGACCATTTCGATAGTTGCTTGTCTAGTATAAGTATAATGATTTATAATATATTTATACTTTTTGACAACCCATCTGGTGTAATGGTTGAGATGTCCGCTGTTACGCTAAGGGTTCCGGGTTTGATCTCCGGGCAGTACAGACATTTGTGTGCATGAACATGTCTGTAATGGTCTGGGTGTTTTCTATGTATAATATGTATTTTTTACAAATAAAATATTACAGGCTAATGCTTAGTTGGGGCCAGATGGCGCTGTGTGAATGTCAGGGGATATTTTTTTTATTTTAATACTAATGAAAACATTAATAATAAACATTCATATATATTTCGTTTAATAACAAACGGAACATCTGAGCAAAAACGTGGTCGCGCGAGGTCAAACCATGTGACCCACTTCGAGTTACTCTGCCAGTAATGTTGTATGGTCGTAGACTCTAAATTGGTCATTGTTCATAACACGATGGCGTCATAGTTATACCTGCAGTTGAGAAATAATACGCTTGTTAGGCTTAGTGACTTCTTCTGTAATAAGAAAGGCTGAAATATCAAACACAAAGAGTATAATTCAATTACTCATACTTATCGAGTGAGACATAGAGCGTTGGTGGCTCAATGGCGTGGACCACAGATTTCCCAATACAGCTGGAGTGCGCAGGTTCAAATCCCGCCACGTACCAAAGTGTTTTCGTATATTCAAAATAATATTTACCGACGCTCTTACTGTGAAAGAAAACAAGCGAGGAAATCTGCGCACGCCTGCGAAGAGATGCGCGATGTTTTCCTTCACCGTAAGAGCGTCGGATAAACGTACTTACATAAAATTTCACAAATTCGAAAAGACGTTACCATTTAAGTCTTTAGAAGACACTTTTGACCATACTATGATAGTAGCAGAAACAAACTGCTTACTACGACCACTGTTTCTGCAAATGTTTTCATTCTAGCTAGAACACATTATATTTTGCAAAATAACCCACTTGGGGTATTAACAAGTAGGTATTATGTCTGAATTGAGTTTGTTCATTTAAATAAATCGATAAACTGGCGAGAGGTGAACGACCTTGGCTCAGTTAACACTGTAGATAACAATTTTGTCAATTGGAACCTGTTATTAATGGAAAACGTTACAATTAAGGACGCAGAATAGAATACACTACCCCACCCTTTAGGTAAATAATTAACTAGATTTATTTATTTACTAGGTGGTAGACTCGATACTGAGTCGTCTACCACCACACTGCTAGATATCGTCCCGTGAAACAGGAGTGTTTTGCACTTTTGTGTTTCGGGATGAGGGCACTGTAGCTATTGAAATTACTAGGTAGGTATGGACCCCTTACGTCTGTTGTCTCGGGTGTCGGGCGCAGTGCGGCATTGCTGGAGAATAAGAACTGTCTATCAATTGTTGGTCAGGCGTATCAATAACATAAAAAAGATGCAAAATCTCACTCAAAAAGTGTCCGCGGCAAATGCCTGCCCATCGCGTCAGTTAAGCAGAATTTTCATTCATAATCACGTCGCTCGTGTTGTCATAGTGACATAGTACGAGTAGTATTTCTTTTTCTTTTTATTCGGAACAAAAAACAATGACATAATAAAGGCTTAATATTAGTGAAATTTTACAAAAAGTACTCATTATGTACGTACGTAGTATGTACGTACGTAGTATGTACGTACGTAGTATGTACGTACGTAGTATGTACGTGCTTTTGATTTTGTATCATTTCAATGAAGCGTTTAGTTAAAAAAATGTCATAAATTCAACAATAAGTCAATGTATGTGTCAACAGGCTCGGATATTTTTCGGTTGATATTGCTTCGTGATTTTGCATACATTTAGTTTTTTGTTAAGTGGGCTTATCTAAGCCATGTCATCTGACATGTAGCGAGTGACGTGTTATGGACGAAAATACTGCCCAACAGACGTGATGGGCAGAAATTTGCCCCGGACACTTTTTGAGTGAGATTTGCATCCAGTTAGTTTATTCTTTATCTAAGGGAGCATCATCAGCTCATTAAACGTCCCCACCGAGGAGCACGAGCCTACCCGTATAGGGTGATTAGGCCGTAGTCGTCCACGCGGGTCCTGTGCGGATTTGACGACTTCACACAACCTTCGAATCTCTTCGCAGGCGTGCATTACGGTTTCCTCACGATGTTTTCCTTCACCGTAAGAGCATCGGATAACGTACATATCTTTCGAAAATTCGTAAACACATTGGTACGTGAAATAGAAATATAAATAGAAATAGAAATTTTATTTTGCGAGAATGTTGTTAATTACAGATGACAGTTATTTTTATACATTTCCAAGACACATTCACCCAACGGGGCATGCAAATACATAACAATAATTATATTGAAACAATTCTCCTTTATTTTAATGTCAGATAGATCATTTATGTACTTATAATGTCAAATTCATGTTAAAATAATAATATAAAGATTAAAAAATTCATTAATAGAAATAGTTAAACTGTGTTCATGTTAAATATTTTCAAAATCCATCCTTCCATTTCCCATCCGTGTCGGGATTTGAAACACCGACGCTCTCAACTCTCGACTTTTTGTAAATATAACAAATAATGTATCATATATGTTTCGTAAACACTTTAGTTGCTTAGCGTACATGTTTTATATTCTTAAGACATTAGCATCACATTACAAATAGTTTAAGGTTTGTTGCACAACAAGCTCATAACTTTGTGATTTCAAGGAGTTGAGTTTTCAATGTATGGAGTTTATTTGAATGTTTTGAAACACCGAAGTCTCAATACCCTTCATCATCAGCTCATTAAACATCTCCACCGAGGGGCACGAGTCTTCCCGTACAGCATGATTAGACTTTAGTCGTCCACGCGGGCCCAGTGCGGGTGGAACGACTTAAACACAACCTTTGAATGACTTCGCAGGCGTGCTTAGGTTTCCTCATGATGTTTTCCTTTACCGTAAGAGCGTAGGATGCCGTACAAATATTTTTCTAAAACACATCGTACCAATGTGTTTTCGAATATACGGGATTTGAACCTTAGCCCTCCCGGTAAGAGGGCGACAGTCCACACCATTGGGCCACCGACGCTCTACCAATACCGATGTTCATATAACGTTTTTGGGTTATTTATAAATATTTTAATTTTTGTAACTATCATGGTGGTACACAAATCGTTAACTCGACCGGTTTATGATTGTTACAGTACTAACGTGTTTTAATTCATTTACACTAACGAGATATTGGCTTTGATATGCACACGCATTCCAACTTGCTTGCGATGATAAATAAATGAATATTTACTGACATTCCCACAGTACCATCTAGCCCCAAGTTAAGCGTGAAGCCTGTATTATGGGTACTAAACAACGGATAAACATACTGATATATATATTTTTTTTGTAAATACATACATATTATACATAGAAAACACCCAGACCATTACAAACAGACATGTTCATGCACACAAATGTTTGTACTGCCCGGGATTGAATCCGGAACCCTTGGTGTCGCAGACGACGTCTCAACCGCCACACCAAATGGGTCGTCAATATGATGATAATAGTTTTCAGCCTGTAATTTCCCAGTGCTACGATACGAGTATACACAGGCCTTTCCGCTTAGCATATTCATGGATAAATTGGGCTGTAAACCATGAGGCGGATCTAGAATTTCAATTCTAACAATTTACTTTACATTACGATATTGTCAATCCAAAAATTAATTAGGAAATGAAAAGTGTTTATTCAGTTTAGGTCCTTACAGAACACTTCTGAATGTCAAATGAAGCTACCACTGGTTCGGGAGGTAGTTTTCCACTGAGAAGAAACCAGCAAGAAACTCAGTAGTTACTCTTTTCAAAAAAAATGTGTTTAGTACAGAATCATGTGTAATCAAAATAATTATATAAAGCAAATGATATTCACAATTTTTATTATATTAAGTATTGGTAAAAATATAATGATCTACAAAAGTATTATTGAGCAGTTAAGTATTATATAAATCTAAATAGATGATAACAAAAAAAAAATAGGTATTCCGGTATGAATTTGATAGATTAGATTAACTAGGCGGTAGACTCGATACCGAGTCTAGTCTAGGTAGGTACCACCGCAGTGCCAGATATCGTCCCGTGAACAGTGCTCTTATCCCAAAACACAGAAGTGCAACACACCCATCCATCGAGCCCTTAGAAGCCTTAAAATTCTGTATATTAAATCTTCACTTTGTGATTTCGGAGCATAATCTCAATTTAAGTACACAAACGTATTATTTTTCCACTCGGCGTACTTTAAGTTTTACCTCGCATCATTATTATACGAGCCCTTTTCTAATGTTGCTGTCATTGTTTCCTCAGGAAAATGTACACAAACTATGATGATACAACAAAAGAAATGCTTAAGATATTATCGATTGTTAGAGCTATAAGGGTGAATTTATACAATGTAAGACCATGTTGACAAAGTTGTCCTCATTATAACGCATCTAGGACAATATGTGTAAGTCAGTAAACGAAATAAAGGTTTTAATTGGAATGCCGATGGTATAGTGGAAAACAAAGAGAGTTACTTGACCTAGTTAGTGATTTGTCAATGATGTGGTGGCTTTGTGCGAAACCCGTTTAACTTCGCGCATCAATATTCAGTTACCGGGCTTCGCTGTTACCGTGCCGACAAGCACTTTGCAGGTAGGGCCAAGGTGTTGCAATCCTAATTCGATCACATATAAAACACACTCCGGTATACCCTCCACAACACGTCATATGGAGCAATGGCTTAAAAACTTTCTAACAGCTCCTGCAGCTATACGTTCTTTTCAATTTATCAATCCCCAAACTTACCTTTTATGACGGAGGACATTGATCTACGAATGAAGATGGACAGCCGAGTTCTTCTTATGGGCGACTTTAATGCTAAGATGATTATTGGCTCCAAGGATCCAGAAATAATTTTGGTAATCAACTCTTTATTATTGTCTGAATCATGATTATAACATATATGCTCCTAATCTTCCTACCCTTGTTCATTACCGTGAAAACCTTAAACCGTCATTACCTGATCTTATTTTAACAAAAATATAAGTAATGTTCAAAATGTTCTAACTGTGCCAGCACTGTCTTCAAATCACTTACCTGTTGCTTTCCAAATAGCAGTGAAATGTGAAAGTGTACAAAGTGGTTGGTTCAACTACGCCAAGGCTGACTGGCGTTGCTATCGTTCCGTCTTGAATAAAAACGTTATGCTTTCTTCTAAGATTTTCAAAACTGAGCTCGAGGTCGATACCGCCATTCAGTATCTCATAAATAACATACAAATTGCAAAAGAAATCGCCATACCATTTATAACCTCTTCTATAAAGCAAGATAAACTACCCCGAAAAATTAAGCGCCTCATCACTTTTAGGAACCGCCTGAGAAGACTACTTTTAAAGGAATTAAGTCCTCATGATAGATCAAAATATAGATCAAATCTAAACGACCTTAATGTTAATATAAAGGCTAGTATCAAAATTCACAATGATTTTATTTGGCAAAACAAACTCAAAAGAGTTGATAGCCCAAATTCTGATCTCTGGCGACTAGCTAAAACTCTTAAAAGCTCTGCTTCGGCGAACGCTGTTCCCCCATTAAAACGCTCAGATGGAACTTTTGCTTCTACAGTTCCTGAGCAATGCGAAGAACTAGCTCAAACTTTCTATAAGAATATGACCTTGACAGCGAACTGGGATAGTACAGACACAAACATGGAAGTACAAAATATAATTTCCATTCTTGACGATGTCCAACACACTGATCCTTGCATAGTCCGTCCTAAAGAAATATGGCACCATATCAATAAGCTCAAACTACATAAAGCTCCAGGTGTAGATAACGTCTCAAATTGTCTGATAAGAAACCTTCCACAGAAATGTATAGTCCTACTAGCAAAAATCTTTACAGCCTGTTTAAGTCTAGCTTACTTCCCTTCCGTATGGAAAGCCGCCAAGGTGATTCCTATTAAGAAACCTGGTAAGAACCATACTTTGGCCACAAACTATCGTCCTATTAGTCTTTTGCCTTGCCTCGGTAAATTATTTGAAAAAATTTTATATACTCGATTACAGCGGCATATGTCTAACAAATTAATTGATGAGCAATTTGGATTTAGGAATGCCCACTCCACAGTTCAACAACTTGCCAGAGTGACCGAAAGTGTCTCGCACAACCTCAACTTTGGCCGTCATACCGGCATGTTCCTGCTGGATGTCGAAAAAGCGTTTGATACGGTCTGGCATAACGGGTTATTATATAAACTTATAAAAAGTGAGCTCCCTCTTTCACTTGTAAAAATGATGAAATCATACCTTACTGACCGTTCATTTTCTGTCCATCTCGGTGAAATATCATCATCTCTCCATAAGATTCCTGCAGGAGTTCCTCAGGGATCAATTTTAGGGCCGTATCTTTTCTTGATCTACCTGAACGATATCCCTAGACAGGCAAGAACCAGCTTAGCATGTTTTGCTGATGATACTGCCTGTTTTTCGTCATCAGATGATATCGAACTTCTCACGCAAAGACTGCAACTTGCCCTTGATACATTATCTGA
This sequence comes from Leucinodes orbonalis, assembly GCA_019425675.1. Classification (NCBI taxonomy): domain Eukaryota; kingdom Metazoa; phylum Arthropoda; class Insecta; order Lepidoptera; family Crambidae; genus Leucinodes; species Leucinodes orbonalis. Next base: position 30,425 of record PQWD01005542.1, read on the forward strand.
GTACTTTCAAAAGTGGAGATTAAAACTAAACTCAAATAAGACAGAGGCCATTTTGTTCACTCGTGGGAAAAATGATCCAAAGATCAGCCTTAAAATCTCTGATTTTATCATTCCTTGGAAGAAATCGGTAAAATACCTTGGCTTGCACCTAGACCGGAAATTGCTCTGGAATGAACATATAACACAGACAAGGGTAAAATCTATGAATGCGTTTCGTGCACTTAGCCCGTTATTAAACAGAAAATCAAATCTTAGTCCCCATACTAAAATTGCTATTTACAAAACCCTTATCAGGCCGTGTATTACCTACGGTTGTCAAGTATGGAGTAATACATCTCAATCTAACCATAGTAAACTGCAAGTTATCCAAAACCGTGCATTAAAAATAGCATACAATACTCCGTTTAAAACAAATTTGGTAAAACTTCATAAAAACATTAATCTTCCGACCTTATTTCAATTTATTGTAACCATAACAAAAAAGTTCTATGTTAATACTAATAAAAACCATTTTAACAAATTAATATTAAGTATAGGTAAGACCCGGCCGACCACTGGTGGTCGATATCGATATGTTACGAAGCTTCCACATCACTATGTATTCGATCCCGGCTGACGTCACAGCAGGTACAAACGGCGCGCCTGCACAGCTCTGCGCTGTGACGATATTTTTATTCTGCTTATCGGCTTATACGCCTACCGCGCTTTATTATTGTTTAACCTAACTCCCAAATGTTGTTAATAATACCAAGCTTTATTATGTATACATTTATTTATTGAATTGCCTACTTAGCAGGTTAAGAACATTACCTGTCGTATATTTAACCGTGCCCAATAATAAATTTTACTCATACTATAAGTTTACTGACTTATGCATGACCCCTAACTACCATCTACTGTCAAAAAATGTTTACTCAATCAAAGTGAACATTAACTTACATCATGGTTTTATGTACACGTATAAAATATAGACGAATACCTGTCCTCATAATATATATATATATATTTATATATATTTTATATAAGTTATAATAAGTGCGCTTAAGCCTTTATAACGTATTCATATTTATTGTAATTTCAATCTAGGATAATAATGTACACTAGATTTGATAAATATTGTATGTTACATGTTATTAAAGAACAATAAATTAAAAAAAAGTCATTGTTTCCTAATGACCTTTGTCGAAATTCACTTTCTAAACAGTAAAAACTAAACATTAACTGTGTTGTGCAATTCTTATGAGTGTAGAATACGACTTTTTATTTCAAGTACAACAGTTTATGTTTAACATAACAGTGGGAGATTTGTTGCTAATAAGAGCCTTAAGCATGACTAGGATTGGTTACAAAGTTCAAAGGCACTCAACGCGCAATCGAACGAGTTATGCCGCCCGGACCGATGGACCGACGAAAGGTCTCTGGTACAGGCTGGATGTGAAATCAGAGGGCCGGGATATCTTTCGGGTCAAACATCTACTTTGTCGTCCACGCGGGCCTTGTACGGTTTGGCTTCACGCACAACCTTTTAATCTCATCACAGGCGTGCGCACGATGCCTTACGATGTTTTCCTTCACCGTTAGAGCGTCGGATAACGTACATATAATTTCGAAAATTGGAACGCCATAGCTATATGAACAATGAATACCTAGGGGTCGACGACCAAACCCTGTCCTAACTTTAAAAGTGTTATTGACAATAGCCAATTAGATAACGCTAATTAACATTAATTGGTTTTTGTGTTAACTTCCCACTATTCATCGGCTGTGAATTAGCCATTTGTGATTGAATAACTTGATGTCACACTTAAACTCTTGTTCACCTTTCATTGGAAAAGAAACATCGTTTTACACGTTGTGATATTACTCGAGGAAGATAACAAGAGGCTACATGGCGGCAGAACTTTGAAGAGGAGGAAGGAAAGAAGGACCAATTGCGATGAATCATTTTTTACTTGAAAGATGGTCCACGCTCCGTGGACGTTGCCATCATATTCTGTGATGGCAACCGCCACACTCATACAAAGATTAAACATTCGATAAAAAGGCCTCTGTTCTGTTAGCTTTCGGCCCCACGCATGCCTTCTAAAGGACCGGGCCACTGCTTGGCACGTGATTCTTGAAGATTTCGGAAATATAATACTAATAAATCTGTAAACAAACAAAACTGGACTACAAAACGTAAAAAAAGTGTCCAAAATCGCTGTCCCTAGTCTGTGACATAGGCTAGTCTGTGACATGACCCATAAGGCTGGCAACATTCACGCGTTGTATGTCATGTTTTAACTTAAGCGTGTTCTAAGGAAGGCAAAACTTTTAAAACTTTATCATAAATATTTAAATCACGGAAATCGAATCTAAAACCTTTAGTGTAGACGCCTACATTTCAATCACTAGACTACATCGCCCGCATACACATTTACCTACCTACCTATATATTTTATTTGTATGCCATTATTTTGCGATTATTATAATATCTATCAAAGTACCATAATGCCCTTGGTTGGAGCAATAGGAATGACGTCACATATATATGTATATACTTTTACGTCTACACATGTATTGGCATCTTGTTTTCCTTGAGACTCAGCCGACTTACAAAGTATACTATATTTTGCATTGTAATTTGTATGATTCCAATTCTCGAGTGCAAGTGTTATTTCAACCTTGATAGTAAATTAGGTTTACGTTTACGTTAATGTTTTAAAAGAGACTACAATAATATCGTGAGCGTCGGTGGCTCAATGGTGTGGACTGTCGTCCTCCTACCGGGAGGGCTAAGGATCAATTCCGGCCACGTACCAATGTGTTTTCGAATTTTCCAAATTATATGTACGTTATCTGACGCTCGTACGGTGAAGGAAAACATCGTGAGGAAACCTTCATGCACGTCTGCGAAGAGATTCAAAGGTTGTGTGTGAAGTCGTCCAATCCGCACTGGGCCCGCGTGGACGACTAAGGCCTAATCACCCTATACGGGTAGGCTCGTGCCCCTCGGTGGGGACGTTTAATGAGCTGATGATGATGACAATAATATCGTTTTAACTTAGATTCTATTATATATTAAATAAATGAAATATAAATCATATATTCTGTTTAAGCTAATGTAAACGTGCTTTTCTAAGGATGGAGGTACTTGGTACCTACATTGCGTTTTCTTATCTGATAGCAGACTAACATTATCATCAGCTCATTAAACTGGCACGAGTCTACCCGTAAAAGGTGTACAGGCCTTAGTCGTCTACGCGGGCCCAGTATTCACGCATAACCTTTGAATCTCTTCGTAGGTGCGCACAGGTTTTCCTTACTAAGTTTTCATTTACCGTAAGAGCGTCGGATAACGTACATACAATTTGGAAAATTCTAAAAGACCAGAAGACATCTGTTCAAACCAATCAGCCACCGACGTCCATATGCTTACTTATTCTGCTAAAAAAATCTGTATAAAAGTCTAATTCTGTTTTAGAATTTTCGAAATTATATGTACGTTATCCGACGCTGTTACAGTGAAGGAGAACATCGTGAGGAAACCTGCGCACGCCTGCGAAGATATTCCAAGGTTGTGCGTTATGTCGTCCAATCCGCACTGGGCCCGCGTGGACGACTAAGGCCTAATCAACTTTACGGGTAGGCTCGTGCCCCTAGGTGGGGACGTTTAATGAGCTGATAATGATGAAAAATTCCAAAATCTTATGATGGGATGAAACCACAAATAACTTGATGACCAATAAACTACACTGTAAGGAAGCGTCCCAGACTTGAGTGCAATTGCATACGAGTGCAACGTTACCCGGGGATGCAGTTCTTGTTAATCACGACGCAGGATGGAGTCATCGCACTCGATTAGCCAATTAGCAGCTGTTAACGTATTTAGGGGGCTTGTAATTGGTCGAGTCAAGTGATTGTTAGGGTTTGGGTGACGAGCTTAGCGATCTAGATGGCTGGTGCTCTCTCTCTTATAAACTACCGCAGTTCCTTGCTGGATATACATAGTCTCAAACTCTGCGCCGGATATATACCTGGGTATTCTGCTTTTTATTTGATTCAGTGAGCTTTCGCAAGTTGTCGCTCCATCAGGCCCGAGGGCGTCTTACGCTACGCATGCCAGGACGTGGTCTCCACTCCAGAACCTGTCTGCTCTAGTGGCCATCGGTAAAGCGACTTAACTGAACGGTCCACCGCCAGTTTAACTTCCTATCTGTCTTGTATATGTCAAAATACCAGCGCTGCTCTGGCCAAATTGGATCTATCATTAGTAGAAATGAAGCCGGGCCAATTTGACCATAAATAACGTATTTTTATATTTTGTGTTAAACTAGTCTTTTATATATTTCTCTTTACTTTCATTTTTAATGTGTGAATTATATATATGGCTTTTCCGTATTTTTTATTGGTTTTGTGGTCATATATATTTTTCCTTTTTGAATTTATATATTCCATCTGCGGCCAAAACCAGTAGTCATTAAGAATAAAAGTTCTGCCATTACCACGCGTAACACTTACAGTCCTGTTTTGCTGAATTTATTTCAAAATAAGAATTATCATATATTAACTATTTAATTATAGAAGTCAATAATAAAGACCAAAATCTCTCCGCTCCGCTCCGCACTAAGCATGCAGCCTAAAGCACTCCCGGCGCTAACGCAATGAACCCCATTACAAATGCAATAAAGCGGGATCGTCTCCAATCTGACGCACCTACGGGTCAGGGTTCACATCCTGGCCTGGGTATTACGAACGTTCCGAGATTAAATGGGTGTCGCTTGTAATTGCTAACTAGTTTCAATGACGTCCAAGACAAGATATTAGACTTTGTATATAAATGTGGGTACTCGTATCAACTTAATGTGCCCTACAAAGTACGGCATCATCTTTATTTTAGACAAAGCAACTGATTGAGGCTGGTATATCCTTACCAAATTGGGAAATGATATTTTTGCTATGCAGTCACCCCGCTGGATTTAAGCCCGAGAACGCTGGATAATGCAGCGAGAAAAGTGTGGTCTGAAAGTAGATGTAGTGTCAAAAGTAGTAAGAGTATATTAGGATGGTATGGACACTTGGAGCGCATGAGTGAAAGAAGAATAGCAAAGCAGGTGCATTGTGCGAATGTGGAAGGATACACGAGCCGGGGACGACCCAGAAGGATTTACCTTGACCAAATTGGTCAAGTCTTTAAGAAGGCTGGGGTCCCAAGTAAAAGGAATAAAATAGCTTGTATGAAAAGATTGATGGATGTGAATGAAGCTAGGGAAGTATGTCAGGAGCGCGAAAAGTGGCGTTCCATCGTATTTGTCTACACCTCTGGGACCAAGGCGTAAGCTTTATATATTTATTAACGCCATATAATGCAGCGCCTTAGCCAAACGATCAGCGCACTTGTCCACGGAGCATTATTATTTATTTATTTATTTATAAGGGTGTGCTTACAGCTAAACATAATCAACGTTTGTATTTACATTTTCATGAATAAGGTTCATATATGCAAGCCTTTTACATGCACACACAACATTGTTGTAGTTAGAGGCATTTAAACAGAAGATAAAAATATATAATAAAAAAAAAACATTTGAATTGAACATTACAATATGATTATGAGTGAAGACTATCGAGCAGTTTCAGCATTTTGTGTTTAAAAATATTGAGTTTTGGTGTAAATATATATATTTTTTTTATAGTATAGGGGGCAAACGAGCAGACAGATCACCTGATGGAAAGTGAATACTGCCGCCCATGGACATTTGCAACACCAAAGGTACTACAAGATGCGTTGCCGGCCTTTTAAGAAAGAGTACGCTCTTTTCTTGAAGGTTTGCAGGTCGAATCTGTCCAGAAAAAACCGCATGCGGCAACTCATTCCACAATTTTGTGGTGCGGGGCAGAAAGTTTCTGTTGAAACGCACTGTAGTACTTTGCCAACTGTCAAGGTGGTGGGGGTGGTAGAGTTGCCGCGTAGATCTATGGTGGAAAGAGGCGGCAGGGATCAGACCGAACAGTTCCCCGGAGCACTCCCCATATATGCGCTAGAGAATGCATAATGAAGCTACATCTCTATGCAGTGCCAAGGAGTCAAGCCTAGCCGAAACATCACGGCAATCGACAACTCGAGTCGCTCTTCGCTGAATGCGGTCTAGAGGAAGAAGCTGGTACTGGGGAGCCCCTGCCCAAAGATGAGAACAGTATTCCATGAGAGGCCGAACCTGCGCCTTATAAAGTTGCAGGCGGTGAGCCGGTGTGAAATACCGTCTCGATCTATTGAGCACGCCAAGCTTCTTCGAGGCTAATTTAGCCTTACCCTCTAGATGGCCACGAAACTGGACTTCGCTCGATATGTCGACACCAAGAATCTCGATACTGGCTGCGGCAGTTAAAGGAGTGCTCTCGAAACAGAGCGATGCGACAAAAGGCAATTTTTTTGCGGTGAATGCGCAAACTTGCGTCTTTTTGGGGTTAAATTGGACCAAATTAAGTTTACCCCAGTCTGATACTTTCTCAAACGACGTTTCGATTTCAGACACAAGTTTGTTTTTTGTAAATATGTCAAGGTCAGATGATTTTTCATTAAGGTGTTATAGGAATTACATATTCTTGCGAGGGGTAATGTAAACCGGGGTTCGTTTTAAACGAGGAAGCGTAAAAGTCTTAGTCAGTGGCTTCCTTGGGCATTTGCGTGGAACAGTTATATTTATTGAGGATAGCAGGTCAGGGCATATTTTATGATTTAGAATCTTGTGGAGAAATGTTACATCTATGATCGTACGACGGTTTTTAAGCGATTTCATGCCAAAGTGGTTAAGCGCATGACATATACCCTGTGGTGTATACCTGGTGAAGTGAATGCTAAATATCTTGTAAAGGCTCGTTGAATGTTCTCCACTCTTTGGGACGCATTAGCGTAAACAGGGTTCCATGCGACAGCTGCAAACTCAAGTTTACTTCTAACGATACTGTTGTACAGCAGTATTTTAGTATTTATTTTATTGAAGCCTCGTAGATTTCTTTTCAGAAAACCAAGCATCTGCGCAGATTTTTTTACAATGGCGTCAATATGGTTGTGTTATTATAACGGTCTATCAGTTGTTGGTCTCCTTCACTGACGTTCTGTCATGGTCAGGCGTATCATTTACCAACAGATGAACGTCCTGACCGTCCTGTACACTAATAACATAAAAAATAAAATTATTTTATATTAAAACCTATAAACCTGTAAATTGTATGATTAAATGACTGAGTTGTTAACCCCACCATGAAGTGTGGTAAGTAAAATCATGTCACCTTGACTTAACAATTGTTCTACTAACATTTAAGCTAAGTACTTAAGACGTAATTTAACTCCGTGTGGGCTGAATGGAATTCTATTCTGATGGCCTGGGATTGTTGATTTTCTTATTTGAACGTGTGAATGTAAGTTAATGGGTTGTTGTTTGTAGTTTTTGACATAAATGGACTAACGGAGCGTTAATAATCTAGAAGTGTTGGAGTAAGCGTAAAAGATTTCGGGTGAGAACAAACATTATCTTTCAAAAAATTCAAGCATTTTAAGTTTCAACTAAAAATATTTCTTCTAGATTCGCAAATGACGTGACCAAATCTATTTCGGTCTTTTATATTTTTCTATTTACATGGTTTTCCTCTTGCTTCACATATATTGTATATTACCGGGTATATATGAATATTATACATCTGTACGTATTTATTTACATATATGCATATTAGCAAGATAAGATAAAAATTCTTTATTGTATATGAGAAAAAAACATACAACACAACAAGTATCATACAAAAGACAAGTACAAAGTAGGCGGCTTATTGCCAAGGTAGCAATTTATGCAGGCAACCCTAGGATGGAAGAAAAATGTTTAAAGGTAGCGGCTAGTGCAAAACGAATCAAAACTTAATCTGAAAATGAAAATGAAAATGAAAATATTTATTGCCAATTTAAAATACACAGTATACACGAAAACTGACCTCCACACTAGGCTATGCCTGTCCTGTGGAGATAGATTTAACGACTTCCATGAAAACATTGTGTTCGGCTAACACAGATGATACCAATATTTAAAACAGAATAAGAGACATAAAATAAACTATTATTGTGTATGTGTGAGTGTTTCTGTGTGTGTGTGTGAGTATGTGTGTGCACCCGTGTATATGAGAGCGTCGGTGGTCTCTATTTTAACTTTTAATTCTAATAAATCCTTCGGATTCTTCGTATGTCCAGTACATTAGAGTCTGTGATAAGAGTGTCTTTGCCTCATGAGCCGTACAGTGCCTAATGTCACATAGCCTAACCATTTTATTGTAAATATACGGGAAAAGGAAATACCCGAATCTCCTAGCAAATGAAGTTTTTACAGTAGGTTGAGGTAACTTAAAAACACGTTTCTCGACCATATTACGGTAATTACTAGAGTTTAAGACAAATTTGTGCATATTAATGGCCACCCTCAAATAGAACAGCCTTCTTACACTTAGTACTTCTGCTTCCTTAAATAATTTATTTGTTGAATATAGGATGGGCCTCTTCAACGCAACTTTAAGAACAGCTCTCTGAGCTCTTTCAAGCGTTATAAGGTTAGTGGAAGCTACTCCGCCCCAAGCTCGGATACAGTAGCCCAGAACAGACTGACATAAGGCCACGTAAACCGATTTCAGGGTTTTGCCGTCTATCACATCTCGAAGATTCCTCATTACGTAGATGATTTTTCTAACTCTCTTTGACATAGTATAAATGTGATCTTTGAAGGTAAGTCTGTCATCCAGAGCCACTCCGAGGTATCTTACTTTATCGGATCGATCAATCGTATCACAGTTACAATGGATGTTTTGAGAACGAGATAGACAAAAGATGTTATTGTGAAGTTTTAAAGATCGCGCCATACGAGGAGCCGTAGCAGAGGTTTTGTGAAAACAAAGAAATTTTGTTTTTTTTTGTATTGAGGGAGAGTAGATTGGAGCTAAGCCAGTTCGCCACCACTGCCATGGCATCCTCAGCTCTTTTATAGACACCCTGCCACGATCTGTCGTGGAAAATGAGAGCAGTATCATCGGCGTAACAAAGAATGTCAACATTTTGTATTTGAATTGAGGCCATATCATTTATGTAGAGAAGAAAAAGGGTGGGACCAAGGATGCTGCCCTGCGGAACTCCGAAAGATATTGGCATGAAATCACTGGTGCGCTCACCAATTCTAACGCACTGCTGACGGTCTGTCAAGTAACTTGTGAACCAATTTAAAATATTTCCTCGAATCCCATAGGACTCTAGTTTCTTTAGAAGGATGGGAATGGAAACTGAGTCGAAAGCCTTTGACATATCGAGGAAGACTCCGATGTAGCATTGATTGGAATCAAGACCAGACGAGATAATGTCTGTCAAGCGAGTAACAGCATCCTCAGTACTCCTACCTTGGCGAAAACCATACTGCCGATCCGAGAGCATGCCATTTGACTTCAATAAAGTTAACCAAACGTTTATTGATTATTTTCTCCAGCAGTTTAGGTATGCCTCCAAGAAGCGATATAGGGCGGTAATTGCTAGGGTTATCCTTAGAGCCATCCTTGTATATAGGTACTACGACTACATTTTTCCAGGGCCTCGGGAAAGTACCAGTTTCGATACTTCTATTAAATATAGCTGCTAAAGGCTTAGATATTATGTGCGCAATCCCCTTTAGAATTTTGTTACTTATGTTATCGAGCCCTGGACTACTTTCTAACTTCAGATTACTTATAAGCGATTGAATTTCATTTTCATCTGTGGGGGAGACAAAAAAGGAATGAAGTGGTAAAGGCGAGGCATTTAATTTAATTTTAGCGGTCAGTGATTCGTGAGTTACATTAAGTTTTTTCAAGATGGAATCTGCAAAGTTCTGGCCCACTGATGCAAAATACTCATTACATTCATTAAGGGAGTCTTTAACATTATTTTTAATTTTTAAGAGATCCTGTGAATCATAATTTCTTTTGAGAGTTCTATGAGATATGCTATTTACACATTTCCAAAGCTTTTTGGGGACATTCTTACTTTTATTTAGTTCATTTCTTTCATAATCTGCTTTCAACTTTCTAAGAAGACTGATGTAGAAATTTCGGTATCTGGTATAAACTAACTTTTTAGTATTGTCATTTGGGAATTTCTTAGATTCACTATGAAGTTTGTCTTTATGTTTAGAGCACCGGATCAGTCCCGGCGTCATCCACGGCTTGATGCAAAACTTCCTATGGCTAACTTGAACGTAAATATAACACCGACTGATAGAAGGCGTTGCACCTTCTTCAGCCAAGACGTATTCTCGACTTAAAGATGTGCTAGTTACGGGCAGTTTTAAGAACAGCAATCGCTACCGATTCTCATTAATGAAATATGAGTAATTAAATGTACCGTAGTGTGAGATACCTTGAAAATTTGACAACCTCCTTTCCTCAAATATGTATTATTCTACTTGAATGTTACCATTACAAAAAGTTTTACTAGTGGCGTTTGTATCAATAGTTGTTTTTGTAACCATATGTTAAGTTCCTTCATTAACGTATTACATATAATTATTCAAGTTATGATATGAATTGTATGTAACCTTCATACATAATATAAATGTTACTATAAACTTACATTCGACAATCAAATGAATCATGTGTCTATCGTAGCCCACTTCATTAGCAGCAACACTCGTAAGCTCCTGCTTCATCTTTTCCAATATGTTCTAAACTTAAATTTCTTGTGTTTCATTCAGTTGGACAAAACGTGCATTTGCGGGTAAGAAATACCAAGCTAGCATTGGTTTCGGGAATCCCTGAGGATTCTAAAAAAATAAAAGAAAAAATTAGGAGTAGAGTTAATCGTGTTTGGTCAGAAACGTGCAGGTATTAAATCATGTTAAAATATTATTTAACGTAAATAATATCGTCCTTACTTGCAGGTTAATTCAACTTGATCATCCAATTTCTTGTAAATTACTTCAATGGACTTGTTTATGAAAGGACTTTCTGTAAAGACAAAAAGTAGAAAGTCAGTTGAAAAGACAGAAACTACCCTGGTTGGTCCATAGATTTATAGCGCTCGCTTCAATTCGGTTGTCAGCCAATAAGGACGGTGGGTTAAGCAACTGTACAGTTTTAAATGACAGGGGTCGTGAGGGTGTCGTTAAGCTTTTAAGTTACAATACACAGTAATTTACCCTTCTATCCACTAGGAGCACAGCTATGCCAGAAGAGTAACTGTTTTATAAGTTAAATGATAGATTTAGGAATCTCGTACACAACCTTTAACAATACAGCGCATCAACATCACCTTTTCTTTTTTAGGAAATAAAATACGACACAGCAACTAATTCATATACTTTTATTTTTTTTTTTTGTAAAAACACAAAATTTAAATTTTATCGGCCCTAATAGCATCCCCGTGACAGCAACAGCATTCTCTGATGCTGTTATAAAATCCATAGCATACACTGTATAAAATGTATTCTGTTTAAATATCGTACCTTTTCGTTGTATAGTCAAAACCTCTATAGCTTTTGTGTCTTCTCCATGTTCGTTAACAGCCCTGCACGTGTATGTGTTATTATTAACTACTTGATCTAATAATAAAATACTTATATGGTCATACGGCAGTTCAACTGCGGATACCTGAAAATATGTAATACCCTATGATTGTTTTTAACTCTCTCTTTCTGTTGTCAACCTATCGCAGTCAACTGTTGGTCGTGGCATGACTTAATAAATATGCATTAGTAATGAATTCCCTTGGAAACAATATCACTTAGCATACTTTGTTCTTAATCTTTGTGAACGCCATTGTGTCTACTGGGCATAGAACTTCCTCATTTTGCACCGAATCTTCAGATTTTCTCATCTTATGCCATGTTGGTAAATAATTTGCACAAAAATTCATTAACTAAGTAATAAATATTTGCTTATAACCATAAGTCGTGCGCCATTAGGTTTTTTAAGGAAGTGGACTCAAAAAGACTCTTGTAATGGGATGTAAGGGATCCCAGCAAACATATTATACACAAAAAGCGATCTACCATTGATAATAGTCCTGAGACCAACATTCCGAACTAGTTCAGCAGCAGAAGTTATAAAAACAAGTAAAAATATTTAGACAAGTAAGTAGTAGAAAACCGAATAGCTTTTTACTTTATTTCATCTTCTTGTTTTGTATATATTTCAATTGGTTTCAAAACGAATTGTATTACTATTTGCGTTCATTCTTGTTAAATAAATAATAAATAAATATCCACTGACATTCACACAGCGCCATCTAGCCCAAGTTAAGCGTGAAGCCTGTATTATGGGTACTAAACAACGGACAAACATACTTATATGAATCTTTTTTTTGTAAATACATACATATTATACATAATTTCTTGCATTTAATATTCTGTTTTCAAATTGTCTCTGTTGATGTAGAAGTCGAAGATAATAAAAAAGTTACATTGATATACTTACAGTAGATGTCAATAAGTATCCTTTGTGATCGCTCCATATGATATCAGGTTGTGGATAACGCTTACTCTGCAGGATAACTTCAGTGAGTTATTGTACTCGGATTTAATCTTATGCCATTTTCTATAATTTACCAATGGTTTTCTGCCTTCGGGAATTTCTATGAAAAAAAATTACTAAACATCTTGATCTAATATATTTCAGCATTCACACTTGTTTCAAAGGCCCATGCGATCCAAGATTAGAGATCAACAAAAGCTACTTCAATTTTAAATATTTAGAAATCTAGTATCATTATTTACATGAATCAATAGTTCACATATTTATGTAAAAGTCTAAACCGTAGCTTTCGTTGGCCGGATCTATTATATTCTTGGTGGATTTTGATCTTTGGTAACTTTTAGAAGTACATTTGCATGAAATTGCCTACGATCAACGATCGTGAGAAATAGCGATATCTCAGTTCGGAGACCAAGACAAGCTTAGTTCGAGTCTATATTAATATATCATAATAATTTATGGTGAACTTTGACATTTTAAATAAAAATTGTCTTTACCAAAATCTGGATTTGTGGCTCTATCGCTGTCGCACTAATTCTCTGAATGGTGTTTTACTTTTCCTGTCATAACCGTTTACCTGAAATTGCATATTCCAAAATATTTATTGACACAATACTCGATACTTTTGTAAGAAATAATATTACAATTTACTGAAAGCTACCTTGGACCACGATTAATAGGCCAACCGCGCCTACAATATACCTATTACATCAGTGATGATGAAAAAGAGAAAAGGACATACTACATGATTGTGAAGATATTTCACAGTATCCACAAGATCACATTACATCAACAAAAAAATCTCGAGCCATTAAAAGTATATGAGATAGTAAGAAAGTTAGTAATAGTAAGTAATGTAACTAAGCGATTGAAACTTGTTTTATACATTAGTCCTTTGAACGATATCCTAGAATTAGTACTCGTACATCGCAAAACCATAGTAGCGACGCCCAGCCTCCATGAGGGTGGAAATCGAAAAAAGGTATGTTAGTGTCTTGCACTCTGACAATATAAGGTTCCTCCAAAAATCAAATAGCTTCAGTTAAATATTTACTTGTGTAATAATTATCTTTTACCAAAAATCATATACATACCGCTAATTTAAATAAATAATCTGGAAACGTATTTGGTTTCGTTACGTATATTTTTTGTTTTCTGTCAATCAATTTCAGTGGTATATCAGCTAGAACATCTTCATCCATGTTCATTATGTGAATCGAATTAAGAGTGATTCCTTTATCTGTAGTTATCAGTTGAATCAGAAGGTGTGACTGTTGACCTGCAAATAATAATAAATACTCCCATTGGTTCCAATTCATTTCAAAAATCATTGGGTTGCAAATGAAAATACCATTCACCTGATGGAAAGTGACACTGCCACTCATTTCGTGATGATGTTCGTAACTCTGAAGGAGCAAGGAGTGCATTGCCGAAAGCCGACCATTTAAGAAGAGAATTTAGGAAATAAAGGAAAAGGGAACACGAGGCTCCTTAACTCACTCATTCCGGTATTCTGATACTTATGCAGCTCAATTTGTGAATAATTTAGATATTCACTTTTAGGTATAAGTTTTTATTTAAATTATGTATTTCTTTAAAGCGATTGTAAATTATTTACAATACTATTGAATGAACTACTATCGTAGTATTTCTTTTATTATATCAACAATACCATATTGTCGTTTTCTAAGCAACAACACTAATTTATATGATTGTAGCATCGTACTATCGAACTACCGGCGGTATCGATACTGTGACCGATAGTATAACTATTTACATTGACCTATCTCTATCTTACCTTTTATAGGTCTAGTTGCAGTGTCTTTAATAGATGAAGGTTCCACGCTTGAAAATCCATGCTTGAAGTGAATGCTTGTCTCTGCTGTGACAATGACGCTGGTGTTCGATTCGCTTCCAACTTTTGTAGTGTAGTTGCCAGGTTTCGTTTTCGGTATCTTAACTGCCTGAAGGTTTAAAATTTTTAGTTTTTAAAGTTTGCAATTACGCAAACCTTTATGGCTATTGTCGTCTTGAGATTATGATACAGTGCAACTTGTGACTAAAAAGTTGAGTAACAGTATCCAGTACTAGGAAAATTGTCAGATCAATTGAGTAATTATTTACGATCTATAAAAACAATGTATTTGCATACGTTTTCTATGCAGTATGACATCACGAAGTTAGAGTACCAATGGAAGCACTTCTATTGTATTTAGGGTTCCGTAGCTAAATGGTAAAAAACGAAACCCTTATAGATTCGTCATGTCTGTCTGTCTGTCCGTCCGTATATCACACCCTTTTTTCTCCGAAACTATAAACAACTATTCAAACTTTGTAAATATATGTATTCTGTGAACCACTATTAGGTTTTGACAAGAAATTTGAAAAATAATTAATATATTTGGGGTTCCCATACATTGAACTGAAACACAAAATTTTTTTTTCATTGTACCCATTTTTTTAGGTAATTAATAAATTGAGGATGTAATTAAGGACTATCATAACAACAGATTGAGGTAAATTTCAAAATAAGCGTTCCAGGATGCTTTTTGGGCCCAGTTTACATGCTGATTACACTGCATGTGACATCCTTCAAGCTTACTAGCCTAATAGATTAACGCAATTGTTAAGCTATCTCCCACTTATTAAAGCGGCAGATAGAAAAGACTGCCTAAATTACCCACAAAAACGATCTTATCAAATTAAAATTATTAAAAACAAAACTTACGATAACAGCTGGTAGGTCGACAATAGTATTTGTTTCAAGGATAGTGCCGTCTGGATCCGTGACGTTAATTTTTGGGTTCACACCAGAAACTGATATGACACCGCTATGCATGCCTGCATCTATAGGTATCTGCAAAACGTAAATATCTATAAATCAACCAGTCTTTTAGCATCTAAGGAATACATTATTATTAATGTATATATTTTACCGTCATATTGTATCCATAGCCTGGCGGAAATTGCTTGCTTGTTACAACAGTCTTTCGACTTGAAACTGTTTCAGCCACGTATTTTAATATCTGTTCAAAGCAAAGCGAACATATTAATTTAGATTTAAAAAATACAGCAATAAGCTAGCTAAAATCTTTCAGATCTTTTGTGACCATTCCTAATTCTTGAAGGTTTTGATGTGGAAGGTAGAGGAACAGCTTACTAGCAGAAAGCTATATCTGTTTAAAGAAAAAGAGAAAAAGGAAGATGACTCTGTATGTAAATTGTTCAGCCATCACCTTTCAGGACCTGAGACAACCTCAATGTTCTGTAGGACATTCTGTAAAACAAAGTATAGGTCTCTGCCCAAATACGTATTTGTACGAGTAGCGGGAAACGATCCAATATTCCTCAACCACAAGTTGACAGGTAGGATTCTCGTAGCTCACTTAGGATTTTAAAATTCCAAAATTTTCTGCACCTCGGAATTGTTAAATGATGTCGTTCCTAAGCTGAAATAGCTGCGAAAATCAGCAAACGTTGTGCGTCTCTAGTAGGAAGGCCAATTATGAATTGTAAGCTAGACTGCCGTACTTTAAACATTACTGCACAACATCTTTTGCTGCATTGTGCAGTGCGTACTAGTTAGTTGATTTATAATATTGCTTTTGCCACGGTTTCGTTCAAATTAAATTCGGATAACACGTTTGTATCATAGGAACTTTACTATTTTTCTCACAAATTTAGGTAAAAGCAGGTTTTTTCGTTGGTAACAAAGAGTGTAAGAAGCGATTTCTAGCTTCCTACCTTAAAAGCTGTGAAAAGTCCCATATAGAAATTGGGCTCCTCATTTGGAATTGAGGGCTGATTTCCAAAAAAAAGTGCACAAATTAGTTTTGGTGACTAATAGTCCATAAACCAATTAAAAGAAAGATCATACCTCTGCTACGTTTCGTTTCCCCATATGGAATACTTGACCCGAGGTAGCTGAAGCCAACTGGTAATATGCCTGATATCCTGGATCATTGTCGTCGCTATTACATCTGCCAGTTAAGAGAAAAACCACCTGTAAACAATTACCTATATAAAATATTTATTAAGCTTAGAGCACTCTGTATTCGCTAATTGGCCAGTGAAGTTGTAAATAACATTACTCTTAAATATGAATATTAGTTTATTAATCAAATCAAGTTCTTGAGTTATGCTTTTGGGTGGAAGAGTAGACTTCATAACATATTACTATTAAGTCTACTAAACGTTAGAATATTTTGTATAAAAAGGGTTTTTATTGATTGGTGTCTGAAAATGATGCAATGTGTTTCTAAATGCCCATTTTACGTACTAGTAGAAATAATTTTACTAATGAAAATACAGTAGGTTTCAACTTAAAGCGCCGGTGGCTCATCGGTGTGGACTGTTGCCTTCCGATCTGGAGGAGTACACGTTCGAATCCCGCACACGTACCAATGTGTTTTTCAATCTCGAAACTATATGGACGTCTAACCGATGCTTTTATGGTGAAGCAAAATATCCTGAGGAAATCTGCGCACGACTGCGAAGCTATTCAAAGCTTGTGCATGAAGTCGGCCAATTCATTCCTCGCTAAAACAAAAGCAAAAAAACTCTTTATACCTCGCTCAAAACACTTCTTAAATAAATACCTGTGAATTTTTCTTTATGGCCAGATTTTGAATTTTGTTCATTAACCCGAAATCCTTAGCGGATGCATCTGTAAATACGTAGAGATAGGATCCCGACAAGCTCTCTTGGAGGGCCAGTTGGATTCCAGCCATCGACATTTCTTCGCAGTCTCCACCGCCGTCCACTTTAATACTCCGTAGATGGTATTTATATCATCTCGATCTGTCGTTCTACAACGCAGTTTCACGTCTGTATAATGAAAAATAAAATAATCATCATCCATATCACGACCTGGTGTAATAGTTGAGACGGCTCTTACACCAGGGGTTCCGGGCTTGATTCCCGGGCAGTACAATGACAGTTGTTTTACTAAACAACTGTCATTGTACTGCCGGGAATCAAGCTACTCCCATATTACAGGCTAAGCTTAATTTGGGACTAAATGGCGCAGTGTGAATGTCAGTGGATATTAATTATTGATTATTTGTACTAACTATAAGATTTCCACTGCTCACCAAAGAACTCTCTTAATAACTACCTCCATTGTCTAGAGGTCGCTGCACGAAAACATGCAATGATTAAGCCACTTTTATGTGATTTTTATTTCCAATGGTAGTTAACACCCACCAATCAGCATTGGCCTCGCTGGTGGGTTACAGCCCAGTCTCTCCATAGCATTGCTATGGGAGAAGACCTGTGCCCTGCCGTTATAGGGTAATGATGGTGCTTACGATGAATAACTTCCATTCCCAATGAACGCTGCGCTAGCCGGTACGTGGCTCCATTCGAGAACCATCCGATCTCAACGGCCATTGGGCTGAATTCATTCACTAACGTGGGTCGACCACATTGAAAGGACGTACTTTTGATTGTGATCGACTCACGTTCGTGAACGAACTTGTCAACCTTGAAAACTCAATTCTACTCATCGAATACTCTATTGTCCCGTTAATTTTTTTCATGTATCTTCTATTCAACCTATCGAAGTCCACTGCTGGACACAGTCTCCCCATTTTGCGCCAGATATCCGGGTCCTCCGCTTTTCTCATCCAACCTCCACCAGCGACCTTCGCAAGTCGTCGGTCCATCGGGCTGGAGGGGGCCTACGCCACGCTTGCCGAGACGCGGTCTCCACTCCAGAACTCGTCTGCACCAACGGCCATCGGTTCTGCGACATACGTGACCAGCCCACTGCACCTTCAACTTGCTTCCTGCGGGCTATGTCGTAACTTTAGTTCTCTTACGGATTAAATCATTTCTGATCTTATCCCTAAGAGAGACCCGAGTATAGCTCGCTCATGTATCTTGAGTTATAATAACAATGTCTGTAATTACAACCGGAGGTCATAATTTTGCATGCGAGCAAAATCAATAATTTTCAGGGGTTTCAATTTTTATGATTTCTTATTTTTATATAGTCTATATTCAAAAAAATGTTCATGTATTTGATCCATAGAACTTTGATACGGCTGGCTCTCGGACTTTTATAATTATACATATCAATTCCAGATTGATGCAAATATAACAGGCCCAATTTATTTACATGACTGTCTGAAAATTAAACGATGATGATTCAAAGTACACGCCAGTTTTGGCTACAATCTTAACAAATTGACGCCAATGACGCCTTAAGGCGCCAGACACAATAGATGTTCTATTGTATATGGATCCCAACGTTCAATGGGTTAAGACTCAGTTGGCCACTAAAGCTGATAATGAAATAAAATGAAAATGAAAACGATCCTGTTTTATAGTTTTTTGCGCCTGTAACCTAAATTTTCTTATAATATAGAAAGTCTCGTAGTTGATTTAAATGCAATGAAAAATCTAGATACCGCGAGCTTTTACGTCACAAGTTAGCAAGTTTACATTTAAATAACTTATGAACTACAGGAAGCCACTTTCAGCCAGTGTTTTATCAACAAATTGTATAACAATAAAACCCAGACTACTCTTTCCTGGTTATCGTTAGGGAGGAGAATTGATTAGGTCACATTTGAGGTCAAGAAATCTGATACAATAATATTTGCAATGTATATGCTTATAAGTAAAACGTATAAATATTTCATAACAATGCAGTTTGTTGGTATTCCCCCCGGATAGAGTCGTTTTTCTTATCAATTAGGTTCTTAAATAGTCAATGTATATGATATGTCACCGGAAAATAATAGGAATCGCCAATTTATTAATTTCCTAGGAAATTTATACCTTTTCGTAGAATTCTACAATAGTGATCAATTGTATTATTTAACACCTAAATTTTTTTAAATGTAATAATTCGAATTGCTTCGCCGTTTCGCTATTGTCTTGATGGTGATGCGGATGTTAATATCTGATCTGAAGTAACTAAGGAAACAGCCAAGCCATATACAATTACTGATTATATAGAATTTGTTGTCAGATGACCCATCTGATGTAATGGTTGAGACGTCGGGTACTACACCAAGGGTTCGATCCCGGGTAGTAGAAATATTTGTGTGCATTAACATGTCTGCTTGTATCGGTCTGTGTGTTTCTTTGTATATATCTTTATTATATTATATAAAGTATATATGTAAATTATCCGTTACCGGCTTATGCTTAATGTGGGACTAGATGGCGCTGTGTGAATTTCAGTGAATATTTATAATTTTTATTATTAAGTATATGTATATTAAAACAAGAACAATTGGAATAATTATAACCTTTCGCGATTATAATATAAATAGGTTAAGTAGATAGCATTAAGCCATGGCTTGGTATGCATGTAATTTATTCTGTGAGGATTTGTCCTAAGGTTTGATATGGCCGTATAAATTAATGTTTATTTAATTACAAGACCACGTCTCAGTAATCTACTACTGATAACTTTTGTGCTGCGTTTGATAAACTTATGAATGAATATACCTAAATATAATTTCGCTTGAATTGCAATAACGGGTAATCCCCATCCTCCGCTTCATGTTTACGCGTTTGAAAATAATATTTGATCATGTCTTTGGCATCAATGCAGGGTATTGGCCTTTCCACACAGCAAAGCTATGGAGATATTGGGCCGCAACCCACCGCGCGGGCCCAATGTGAATTGAAAGAGCGTCAGTGGCTCAATGGTGTTTATTTATTTATTTATTGAATACATTGCCTTACAAACTAACAGAATTGATCCAAAACGTTTATAAGCACAGTTATAGTGTTGACTATTGCCTACCGGGAAGGCTGAGATTCAAATCCCGCCACGTACCAATGTAATTTCGAATTTTCCAAAATATACGTAGATTATCCAACGCTCTTACGGTAAATGAAAACATCGTGAGGAAACCTGCGCACACCTGCGAAGAGATTCAAAGGTTGTGCGTGAAGTCGTCCAACCCGCACTGGGCGTGTGGACGACTAAGGCTAATCATATACGGACAGACTCGTGCCCCTCGGTGGGGACGTTTAATGAGCTGATGATGTTGATGAGCCTAAGACTGACAATCCATAAATCGACAAAAATTATCATCATCATCAACCTATAATGGCACTGTGCAGGGCACAGGTCTTCCCGTACAGTTTAGTTATGGTTAGATTAGGTTGTATCTGACTTTGGCAAGGGCTCGGATGCACTGTCCGGGCCCTGTAACAAGAGAAGGGTATAACACGAAGTAGGGTTTGAAAGAACAATAATTACTATGGACGCATATCGGGAAAGGCTAAGCTACACCGATGTTCTATAGTAAACGAGATGGTGGGTGAGGGGACATTTTTTAGTGGGTATGCTTCTCCCTTCCGGAGTAGAGAGCCCCATATCACCGCCTAGCGGTATGCAATTTAATGCATTTTTTTACCCCTAAAAAAATGTTGTAACAAAGTGACTTCATAATTCGAAAACCAATTTTACTTCTCTTACGCTACATGGTGAAGAACAATTAAAATTAACCAGCATCACAGATCATCAGAGAGATATATCTCTCTGTGATGATTTGGCAACACATACGGAACCAGCCTGGCAAATCATGGTTTATATCCCAACATCCCTTAAGAAAAACTAATTCCACAATTGGAGTAAACGGCCAAATAAAAATGCTGCTTATGTACCTTATTTTTTTATTAATTTCTTTATCTCACATAAATAAGGGACCCAATTGAGGAAGAGTTTTTAAAGGTCTGTTCATAAAAATTAAAATAACTTAATTTCAAATGTAAGAAATGATTGATGTTTTTAGTTCTCAAACATATTATACAATGCTACCTCACTCCTCAACGCCCTAAGATGAGGTTCGAAAAAATAAACAAAACAAGTTATTTTTTAATTCTAGGTACAAAGCTAAATCTATTGACTTATCTATTTACTTACCAGGATCGTTAAATGTCACCAATATAAAATTTTCAATCTGCGAACTATTGGAATTCAGAACAGTGTCAAATACCAAGTTAGCTCCATATATGACCTGGTCTATGTCATCACCCATTGAGCCAGTGTCATCAATCACAAAAACCAAGCTAGCCTTCTCAATTTGACACGCATGTTGTTTAATAAATAACACGAACACCCACATAAATAAGTAAGAGTTCATTTTAAAAAGCGTTTGCGTACTACTTCGCGACTGTTTATGACACTTACTGAATAACATGATTATTTTTACATGAGTTATATACTCGGCTAATATGTTTGCGGTATTATCTGTGTAAGCTTCCATTGAATGCTGACGCGTTCAAAGATAAAGTGAATGTTTAATTGAATTATTATTTTAAACTGTAATTATTTGGTACATTGGGAATTACTTCTAAATATTAGTCAGCGGGTTTCATTCTAGACAGCGTCAGATATGTGTGGAGGGTTTGGTTAGGGCAGAAACAAATAGTCACGCCATTTCTTAAATTGTTTTATCTCTCGGTATAAGAGTAAGATATATAAAGCCAGGATAGATAAGACCACTTTCCAAAGTCATAACAAACCAGGAACGGACACGGAACAAAGACCTTTGTTTTTCGACATATGTCTTTCGACATATGTTTGACATGTGTTTCTATAATAGGTTTAACATATTGTGTATTTAACACTTTGAATGCCGGACACTGTCCGTCAAAATCGCTGGTGAAGGCTGGATGAGAAAAGCGGATGACCGGGATATCTGGCGCAAAGTGGAGGGAGGCTATTGCCAGTAGTGGGCTGCGATAGGTTGAAGAGAGAGTGTCCGACAAAGAACACAATATATTGAGATTTATACTAACTTAATACTGTCTCAAATTTGGAACAGTAAGTTTGTTTTATTTTTGGTATTATGTTTATTTTAATGTTAATATAGAAGATTATTTTACCCAACATTGACGCAGTACGGAGATTTTTTGTAATTTTGTATAACATAATAGCATTAGAATAATTTGTATGAAATTTGAAATAAACAAACAAAACTATTTCATTTCTGAAATATATACATTTGATGGCTATGTTGAAAGCCATCAAATGGTTATCTACTAACTCCTAAGCTTTTCTTCTAGCTAAGTCAACAAAGAAAAACGATTTACCTCGTGAGAGCAAGATTGCCTCAGCCTTAGCCAATTTATACTGAGTAATATGATAGGAGTATGCATCTAACCTGTGACGTAAATACATCAGGTCCATATAAAGTCCACGGTGTCCAGGTTTTTCTAAATACAATGAGGTAAATGACACTTATACTTACTTAAATATCTTGTGGGTGGTCTCGTTCCACCTTTGACCGCTGCTTGACCCACGAGAGATAAGAATGGATGAGGTAAGACCTAGTAGTGCGTATAAAGGAAAGTATTTGGTTGCTCCACTTTTAAGACTTAAAATTAATTCACGGTATAATTGTATGAAATATCAACTTTTGCTGCTTCATCAATTTATCACAGTTGGGTAGACATAGGTCTCCCCCATTTTGCACCAAATATGGACGTTTATTATCTACCAGCGACCTTTCGCATTGGAGGATGTCTTCAAGATCCTGGACTGGTCTGAACGAGGCGTCAACGTCAATGGAGAGCATATTTCTCATCTTCGTTTTGCTGACGATATCGTCATCGTGGCAGAGTCATCGGAAGAGCTTGCGGAGATGCTGAACAGCCTAAATGAATCTTCCCGACGAGAGTTGGGCTTGGCATGAATTTGGACAAGACGAAAGTCATGTTCAACAGTCGTGTCATGCACAACCGATATGCGTCGATGGCGTCCGTCTCGAGTCCAAACCATCCAACTTGGCCGGCATAACTTCGAGAAGGAGGCTAGTAGGAGGGTTCAGTTGGGCTGGGCGGCATTCGGTAAGCTACGTCATGTTTTAACGTCAACTATTCCGCAATGCTTAAAGACGAAAGTCTTTGAGCAATGCGTCCTACCCGTGCTAACATACGCAGCTGAGATATGGACACTGACTGCGGGATTGGTTCACAAGTTCAAAGTCACTCAACGCGCAATGGAGCGAGCTATGCTTGGAGTCTCTCTTAGGGATAAGATCAGAAATGATTTAATCCGCAAGAGAACTAAAGTTACCGACATAGCCCGCCGGATCAGCAAGTTGAAGTGGCAGTGGGCTGGTCACGTATGTCGTAGAACCGATGGCCGTTGGAGCAGACGAGTTCTGGAGTGGAGACCGCGTCTTGGCAAGCGTAGCGTAGGACGCCCTCCGACCCGATGGACCGACGACTTGCGGAAGGTCGCTGGTGGAAGCTGGATGAGAAAAGCGGAGGACCGGGATATCTGGCGCAAAATGGGGGAGACCTATGTCCAGCAGTGGACTGCGATAGGTTGAAGAGAGAGAGAGAGACCTTTCAAGTCATCGGTAGGGCCAAACGGGCGTCCTACGCTTCTCTTTCACAAAGAAAGGCTGGTAGAATCGATACTGGTCTCCTTCAATGCCGCTCTGTCATGTATAGGCGTATCTATCACTTACCCATCAGGTGAGCGCCTGATCGTCCTGTACACTTAAAACATAAAAATATCGGACATCTTACTTAGACGACTCGGTACCGAGTCTACTACTCAGTCAAAAATCGGTAAGATTGAAATCTTTTTGTAGGGTCGATGTTGACAAAAAAGCATTTAAATAGTAGAAATATATTGTCTAGTGT
>PQWD01005543.1:0-37987 GCA_019425675.1 Leucinodes orbonalis
CGAGTGGTCTCGCATACGAATTGCAAAGCAGCCACTCGGCAAGTAATGACGGCTCCGGACACTCGACGACACTCGCCGCGATATTAAGTTTGTTTTGTCTCACGCCGGTGATTTGAATGCGAAAGACCGTGTATTTTTATTTGCAGTGGGGCTTTTGTGTAGACAAATAGCGGCCCCGGCTAGATCGGTCCCGGCCCCGGCGCGTGCTACCGCTGGTTGTGCCCCGCCTTTTCATCCAAATTTGATCCTAATGTCGTAGGTACTAATCAAACTCACAATTTATAGATATTGACTGACATTCACACAGCGCCATCTAGCCCCTAGTTAAGCGTGAAACTTGTGTTAAGGGTATTAAACAACTGATAAACATACTTATATTTTTTTGTATATACATACATATTATACATAGGAATACCCAGACTCGAGAGAGAGCGTCGGTGGCTCAATGGTGTGGACTGTCGCTTTCCTACTAGAGGGCTGTGGGTCAAATCACAACAATGTGTTTTCAAATTTTCGAAAATATATGTACGTTATCCGATGCTCTTACGGTGAAGGAAAACATCGTGACGTGAAACCTTCCCAGACGTGCGTGAAGTTTCACGCACGTCTGGGAAGAAATTCAAAGGTTGTGCGTGAAGTCGTCCAATCCGCACTGGGCCCGCGTGGACGACTAAGGCCTAATCACTCTACACGGGTAGGCTCGTGCCCTCGGTGGGGACGTTAATGAGCTGATGATGATGAACACCCAGACTATTACAAACAGACATATTCGTGCACACAAATGTTTGTACTGCCCGGGGATCGAATCCGGAACCTTTGGTGTAGTAGCCGACGTCTCAACCTTTACACCAAATAGTCGTCAAATCGGTAGTCCCTCCGTGACTATGAAGGTACGCACGGTAAGTACTCTCGGCTGCTATCTATGAAAGAATTTTTCCTCTACAGATTTGAAACCATAGGCTTGCTGTCAGCATTTAGTTTGACAAAAATGTAAATTATTTATTTTTGCCATCAATGTCATCCACTTTGCATACCCCACTCATAATGTCTGTGCACGCCACTGGTAGTCATCAACACCACAGTGGGTGGGTTCCGGGTAACATTCCACAGCCATAGGACTGTTCCACAACAACTGTTCTTGCAGTTGGAGTTTTTGGATAGGTGGTAGACTGGATACTGAGTCGTCTAGTACCACCTAATGATGTAAAAGTATAGATTCGTGATGCTCACAAAACAAACGAAAAAGTGTTCCGAATGCAGCGACAGCACACATACACATATTTCGAATGAGCGTACGTT
Organism: Leucinodes orbonalis; assembly: GCA_019425675.1. Taxonomy (NCBI): domain Eukaryota; kingdom Metazoa; phylum Arthropoda; class Insecta; order Lepidoptera; family Crambidae; genus Leucinodes; species Leucinodes orbonalis. The sequence continues at coordinate 1,300 of PQWD01005543.1, forward strand.
TACCTAAACAAAGAGCCTGTATTCTCTTTGGCGGCTCGTTTTTGAGGCATGGATTGTATCTACCTTTATCATCATCATCATCATTACAGCCTAATTATGTCCACTGCTGAACGAAGGCCTCCCCTAATGATTTCCACGCGGACCGATCCCTTGCAGTTGACATCCATCTGCTACCCGCCACCTTAACCAGTCAGCCTACCTTTATACAGAATATCATTGGTACCACCGCAGTGCCAGATATCGTCCCGTGAAACAGGAGTGCTATGCACTTTTGTGTTTCGGGATGAGGGCACTGTAGCTAGTGAATTACCGGGTATAAGAGACCTAACATCTGTGTCTCTAGTGTCGGGCGCAGTGCTGCATTGACGGAGAATAATAACTGTCTATCAGTTGTGGGCTTATTTTAATGCCGCTCTGTCATGGTCAGGCGTATCACTTACCATCAGGTGAGCGTTTTGACCGTCCTGTACATTATAAAAAATAGCTCTCACGCCAACATTATTGTTTCCATTTTGGTAGCATTATTTTAATGTTGTTTAAAAGACTAACATGTTATTATTTGATTTGCACCAAACAAATATTTTGCGTTCAACATCAGTACCTAGATGAAACATCGGTAGAGAGCGTCGGCGGCTCAATGGTGTGAACTGTCGCCCTCTTACCGAGAGGGCTGAGGTTCAAATCCCGCTACGTACCCATGTGTTTTCAAATTTCCGAAATTATATACGTTATACGACGCTCTTACGGTGAAGAAAACATCGTGAGGAAACCTTCACGCACATCTTCGAAGAGATTATAAGGTTGTGCGTGAAGTCGTCCAATCCGCACTGGGCCCGCGTGGACGACTAAGGCCTATACACCCTATACGGGTAGGCTCGTGCCCCTCGGTGGGGACGTTTTATGAGCTGATGATGATGATACTTACTGGTAGGTACTAAAACATGCCTGTCAGGGCCTTAGAAATAGGAAAGGTAAAGGTCAGCAACGAAAGTTGTTTGGTTGGAAGCGTTGCATGATGGCACAATGCCAAATAAAGTGCAATTCAGTTAGGTAGACAAAATCAAACTCAAACTAAAAATATTTAATAATTTGTTTATAAAATGGATACTTACAGTCAATAGTTATTATTTTTTTTATGACTTTACCACTATTTTTATTCGAATTTACTCTGCAAGACAATGGAGTCACCGCAAGTGCCAACTTTATGTAAATGAATCGGATGCAATCTGCGGTTGAGCACTTTTATCTTTGGAATCGGAGGAAACTTCTATTTTGAAAATGGATCGCATTCTAAAAACAAACACGGGAAGCGTCTTGGATTGCGAAAAGGCGCGAATATTTGTCGAGCACCGCCCCCACTGTGTGCGCCAATGGGAGAGCCGGACGCCCGTCATTGGTCGTCGACAGGACAAAAAACGCGCTAGAAAAACAATGGCACTCGGTCGCGAGCTCGCCACTCGAGCGAATGACCAGCATTTTGTGAGCCCCGGGTACGGTACCGCCGGCCCACAGTGTGGGTCAGCATGCGTTGGACACAGCGACGTGTTGGAGAGCGATGACGTCACAGCAATGGCGCTGTCGCGTGGGAGCTGCCGGTGCGCGGCGTCGCCGGCAGATGGCGCGACTCACCGATGATAAGTTATCGTTGCAGAAAAACATTTCTTTGGCTGCATGCGTGGGGAACTTTTATTATTTTCTATTGTTCCAATTTTTCTTTTTTTCTTTCTTTTATGTACGATGACGAATTGGAAGCACAGAATTTATTATAGGAATTATATTCTTGTATATTTTTATATACAAGAATAGAATGGACATAATTAGGCTGTAATGATGATGATGATGGTGATGATATTTTTATATGACCGACGATATTTTTACTTTGTGATTATTACCTAAGACATCTTGTTTTGTACCTCAGTTTTTTGACAGTTTACCGACCAATTAAGCATGTTTCAAACTTATTTATTCAAGAAAGATATAGAGAGAGGGAAAGGCAAATAATTATATGGAGGGGAGAGGAGAATTGGGTGCTACTGGGAAAATTACTAAAAGAAAAGGGAAAAAAGCTCTTGAAAACGGCTCGTACGAGTTTTTTCGTAGTTGCAGTGTTTATGCCATGCGCTGACGCGACGCGATGACTAGTTTATTCCCTGTCCGTTGAAGCCGTGAAGGCGGTCCGTGGCCAATAGCGAATAACTCAGGATATGAGAATACTACTATCCATATCACACCGTCACGTCTTCGTACTTGTACTGTTTTCCACGGCAGAACGGAGTAGAGATGTCTGGTAGGCACCTCTACACTATACGCTGAATGGCGACCATTTTAGTGTCATTGTTTTGATGTATAACTTTGTATTATTAGAACTAGGTACTGATGATTGATTTGTTTTATATGTACATACATGAATTGATTTAAAATACACTAAGTAAACGTTTTATTATTATGTTATAGAAATCCTTAAGATTCAAAACGCCAAATAGTGGCCCGGTCCTTTGGAAGGCATGTGTGGGGCCAAAGCCAACAGCACAGAGGCCCTTTTTCGAATGTTTAAACATATGAACACTACAAAACTGGGCTATGGGAATAGGTTTTGGTGGACTAGAAACCTGGGCTAGGGGGGAGACTACGGACGCTTGCTATAATTATTATTAATGGCTGAATGGACTTCACTATCGGTACGAAAACTCTGAGTCCTGCAGTTGACTATAACGGGCTTGTAGAGCACCTAAGTTGTCTGTTCCTCTATTTGCTTCTCTGCATGCAGGAATAATGCAGGGGTTAGCATTCTCACATCACTGAAGACAGGGATGTGAAGATGCTAACTAATGCATTTAGCTATTTTACTGTCATTCTCTTGAAACACAGACAGACTTTAAAATATATTCCCAGCTTTCTGCCCTAGAAAAACGGCAACAAGTAGATGATATCGCATACTTATTAAAAATTGCTAACGGTATGATAGATTGTCCTAATTTGTTACAGCTGATTAACGTATCTGTTCCACGTAAATTACCTGCTGACTAGACAGTGCTTACCTCTTGCAATACCTAAGTAAATAAATAAAGCTCACGCCTTGGTCCCAGAGGGGTAGGCAGAGATGATGGAACGCCACTTTGCACGGTCCTGACATACTTCCCTACCTTCATTCACATCCATCAATCTTTTCATACAAGCTCTTTTATTCCTTTACTTGGGACCCCAGCCTTCTTAAGGACTTGACCAATTTGGTCAAGGTAAGTTTTTCTGGGTCGTCCCCTGCTCGTGTATCCTTCCACATTCGCACAATGCACCTGCTTTGCTATTCTCCTTTCACTCATGCGCTCCAAGTGTCCATACCATCCTAACATACCTCTTTCTACTTTTGGCACTACATTTACTTTCAGACCACCTACCTAAGTATAAACCGAATTATAGGCGCAACTCCTTTTTTGTACGAGCAAGTATATCACTTAATAGTTTCTCAAGAACTCATGGAAAGTTTGTTATGTTCCAATTTAAACCTGCGAATGTGGCTAAGACAGTTGCTTCAGATTTTTTTGGAATGTAGTTTTTAAATCTTCATTTTAATTTTTAGATTTTCTCACTGGCTTGTCATAGTTATCTTGAAGTATGTGCTATTTAGAAAAAAAATGCGAATACCTGTCAATAGCTTAGACATAACTTGTACTTCAAATTGTAATTCAACAAACTGTATAGCTGTTGGAATTCCGAATAAAATAAAATAAATAAATTAACTGTTAGTGTGGAGAAATAGGTGACATTGGGGTATAAACTCGGACTAACTTACACTATCCTTTTTTAAAAAAAATACAATAAGTACCTATATGAACGGAGCGTTCATTACCTATGTTCTGCCTTCGCTTGTCACCTAAGGCGACAATGTTAGGACCCATATCTGGCTATTACTTTAACCATTTTCTTCAATGGTTAGTTATGTGACTGAAAAATATTCATCATCAGCTCATTAAACGTCCCAACCGAGGGGCACATGCCTACCCGTATACGGTGTATGTAGACGTCGCAGACGTGCGTAGGTTTCCTCACGATGTTTTCCTTCACCGTAAGAGCGTCGTTTAACGTCCATACCTATATTTAAAAAATCGAAATCACATTGGTATGTGGCGGGATTTGAACCTGCGCCCTCCCGATCGGAAGGCAACTGTCCACACCATTGAGCCGACGCTCTAAAATTATTATTTAGTACTATTATCCATCTGTGTTTTGAAAGGCACCGTCAACCGACTACTGTCTAATATGGTAGTTGTTAACACCCGACCACATTTCCCATGGCAATAATGTTTGGCCAAATCTGTCCCTCACATGGGATATGGTGAGGATGGAATAGGCAAATGATGAGGATATCTATCCCTGTGACACAGGCCACTCATCATCATCAGCTCATAAACGTCCCCACGAGGCACGAGCCTACCCGTATTGGGTGTAGGCCTTAGTCGTCCACGCGGCCCAGTGCGGATTGGGACAGGCCACTCAAACTTACCATAAGCTGAATTCATATACATGTAGGTACAGTTTAAAGATGAACCTTTTACCTACTCGTATGTTCCGCATACCATGACAGTAACAAATACGTACAACGGTGCCCTATAGGTCACGTGTAAGGTCCAAAGGGTTCACTAGTAACCGAACCACTAAATGGTATTGTATGTATTAGCAACGGCACAGGGCCACAATTCCGATAATTTTAAAATGCGCTAATAGGTTCATAATCGTGTCTAAATACTATCATTTTGCACTCATTCGTTCTGTTTATGGCAGAATTTTAATTGGTAACTTTGTAAGACAATTCATTTCAATATATAATTATGATTTTAAAGCATTACTTGTATTGGAATACCAAATTTACAGTTATATTGAAAAGTATAGTAATATCAAGTAAATTAATAATAATAAAAAATAATAAATATCCACTGACATTCACACTGACAAGTTAAGCGTGAAGCCAGTATTATGGGTACTAAATAACGGATAAACATACTTATATTTTTTGTAAACCCATACTTATTATACATAGAAAACACCCAGACTATTACAAACAGACATGTTCATGTACACAAATGTTTCTACTGCCCGGGAATTGAACCCGGAACCCTTGTGTAGCAGCCGACGTCTCAACCGCAACACCAAATGGGTCTTCAAATTAGTAGAATTGCGGCGCTGTTCGGACAAATAGCTTACGCCCGTTTGTCATTCTGTGCTCGCACAATTCGCACAAGTTTACGAGACAAAATATAACCGCATTCAACTCACTCGTTATTTAAATATTGTGCTACCGAGCCACGCAATACTATTTATACAATTACTCGATGATACACTCGACCACTAGCAACATTGTTTTAGTAATTGCGGCGAGATAAGTCTTATTATATTTCAGTACGTGCACACACAGGTCTTTCCACACAGCATTTATATAGATTTACTAGGTGGTAGACTCGATACTGAGTATCTAGGTAGGTACCACACAGTGCCAGATATCGTCCCGTGAAACATGAGTGTTATGCACTTTTGTGTTTCGGGATGAGGGCACTGTAGCTAGTGAAATTACATACCGGGTACCTGTTGTCTCGGGTGTCGGGCGCAGTGCGGCATTGATGGGAATAAAATCTGTCTATCAATAGTTGGTCTCCTTCAATGCCGCTCCGTCATGGGCGAGTGTATCACTTACCATCAGGTGAGCGTCCAGACCGTCCTGTCCATATATAAAAAAGAGGGAGTTATGCCGCTGGTACAGGTTGAAAACCCGCCGTTTACCAATGTATTTTAGAAATTATATGTACGTCTTAAGGTGAAAGAAAACATCGCGAGGAAACCTGCGAAGAGATTCAAATATTGTGCGTGGAGTCGGCCAATCCTCACTGGGCCCACGTGGGTGAGGCCTATACACCCTATAGGGGTAGGCTCATGCTCCTCAGTGGGGATCTGGGGACATATTTTAATGAGCTGATGATGATGATAAATTCTTTATTGAAAAGTGTTTATTCAGTTTAGATCATTACAGAACACTTATGAATGTCAAATGAAGCTACCACTGGTTCGGGAGGTAGTTTTCCACTGAGAAGAAACCAGCAAGAGTTCCGGGGATCGAACCCGGAACCCTTAGTGTAAGAGCCGACGTCTCAACCATTACGCCAATAGTTCGTCGTTGTTATAGTGTCATAGAAAATATATAGAAATATCTAAGTCGTTTTGAAAAATCGAATAAAGTAGCTCAATCGGACCATTGTAATCGATTAGGGGTGTTATGAACAATGTCACAAAACTTCAAAATGTCGACCATTCAACGCTAAAACCGCAATTAAAAGTTGGCAATAATGATATTGATAAAGAAATCAGCGAAACATTCGGCGATCGCGGCGGACCGATACCCATCTCCGCGGTCATGTCTGCCACTCGTACAAGCATCTGTATTCCAGATTGGTAGTACTACCAGGCTACAGAACTGCCTACCGTAAATGAATAGTATCAAGGTTGCAAATTGCAAAGCGGTAGTGCTTTTTTGGAGCATTCGATGGAGTTTTTCTACGCGTTATGGTAGTTTTGGAAAGTGTGTGCTAAGTAGGATCCGAGGAAGGCTTTAATCGGATCGCGGTCGTGTGGTGATACTTGTGGCGATCAGGGCTGCCACCTATGAAACAATAAAATGGTTTTAATATTGACTTTAGAAAATTCGTAATTCATAGTACTCAGGACTGACAGCTTAGTGTGGCTGAAAAGCAAGTTTTTTTAAATCTGATGTTTCAGCCTGCAATTAAAAAAATGGCACAAAGTGACTTACACTATGCGGTCTCCCCGTGGGGCTCGAACCCATGACTACTTGACCAAGGACTTACTTACTTGAAAATGTATTTCCAATAGGTGAGAGCAGTGTCACATCAATTTTTTGCTCTGCTTTGGTAAAGCCTATATAAAATAATTGAACATTGCACAGTTGACATGGGACAGGCACTGGCCATTAGACATTAGACAGTGGGCATTAGAGTTTAGATATTGGACAGTGGGAACTGGACATTGGACAGAGGGCACTAGACATTGCATAGTGGTCATTGGGCAATGAACTTCGGCCATTACAGTGGACACTAGACAGTGGGAACTGGACATTGGATATTGCACAGTGGACAGTGGGCACTGGATATTGCACATTGGACAGTGGGCAGCCCTGCGCGTGCGCATTCCTGCGCGCCGCAGCTCGTCGGTATTCCGCGCGCGCGCGGCGACGCGCAAAAAGACAATGACTCGTATTTTATACGCTAAACGTTCCGTCAGCGCATCGATACCACTCGTCTGCCTTGAGCGCCGGATCGATCCCACTGACAACTACATAGTTTTATTAATTCCATTGACAATCACATAGCGCTATTTTGCTCTAATTTAGGCGAGGATTTTGTACTACTCTTACATAATTAACTAGCGACCCGATCCGGCTTCGCACGGGTGCAGCAAAGCTGATACTAAATACACTACAGAAAACTGTGAATAAGTACTGTACAGGGTGTAGGCTTAACCGCACAGCATCATCATCATCAGCTCATTAAACGTCCCCACCGAGGGGAACGAGCCTACCCGTATAGGGTGATTAGGCCTTAGTCGTCCACGCGGGCCCAGTGCGGGTGGACAACTTCACACACAACCTTTTGAATCTCTTCGCAGGCGTGCGTAGGTATCCTCACGATGTTTTCCTTCTCTGAAAGAGCGTCGGATAAACGTACATTTTGATAATTTAAAAAGACACTACTATTTGGTGAGATTTGAATCTGCACCCTTCAGATCAGAAGGCAAAAGTCCACACCAATGAGCCACCGACTCTACACCCTATACGGGTAGGCTCGTGCCCTTGGTGGGGACGTGTAATGAGCCGATGATGATGATAAGTTAAGAACTTTCGGGTAAGGTAGCTTAGACAGTGTTATTATGTATTTATTGGACATAAATAAATAAATATCAATATATAAATATCCATTTACATTCACTCAGAGCCATCTAGCCCAAGCCTAAACAACGGATACTTATACACATTTTTTTTGTAAATACATACATATAATACGTGTTCATGCACATAAATGTTTGTACTGCCCGGGAATTGAATCCGGAACCCTTGGTGTAGAACCCGACGTCTCAAATATACCAAATAGGTCATACAAATATGAAGATATATACTTATACAATGTATCATAAATTATCATCATCATCAGCTCATTAAACGTCCCCACCGAGGGGCACGAACCTACCCGTAAAGGGTGATTAGGCCTTAGTCGTCCACGCGGGCCCAGTGCGGATTGGACGACATCCCGCACAACCTTCGAATCTCTTCGCAGGCGTACATGAAGGTTTCCTCACGATGTTTTCCTTCACCGTAAGAGCGTCGGATAATGTACATATATTTTCGAAAATTCGAAAACACATTGGTACGTGTCGGGATTTGAACCTCAGTCCTCCCGGTAGGAAGGCGACAGTCCAGACCATTGAGCCACCGACGCTCCATACCGACGCTCATGAATTATAATCTACACCGAAACATAAACACCTACCAAAACGGTGTAATACAAGATTCATTAAGGCATCAAAGCCGGGATTCTAACCAGCCTTCTTCAGTATACATCACGACTTCCAATGCATGAGGTTGATTATTTTAAAGTAAAGTGTGTTGATTGCTTCCGAAGGATCACGCACTCAACTAACTGCACTTCAGTTCTCAGGAACGTTGAAATACGTTTATAAAACAATATGCTACAATATAAATGTAATGTAAATATGTCACAACTTAGGCAATTGAAAACGATTGAACATATAAATGCATTTTATATGTACATAAATAAATATAGGTATTTAATTAAAACAAGAAAAAGTTGAACAAGTTTATGTTAATTGTACTTGTTGTTGTCACAATAAAGATTAGACTCCTTGAAAGATGTCACCCCCATTATGCCACAGATAATCAAGTCTTCAGCGTTCGTAATCAGCCTCCACCAGCGGCTTTCCGCAAGTCGTCGGTCCATCGGGCCGGAGGGCGTCTTACGCTACGCCTGCCGAGACGCGGTCTCCACTCCAGAACTCGTCTGCTCCTACACTCTAATACATACAACTGTAACTGTAATTTTTTGTATTATACAGGACACTTTGAAATACAATAGTGTTGTAGCTAGTAAAAACAGAACATTTGCTTTTAAAGTTAAAATAAACTATCCAAAATTGTATTCATAATTTGGTGCTTTTCGACATAGGTTTACATCTTTAGTGTCTAAATCTGTGGTTTACATACATCTCATTAGGGTATCACGTGGTCACCTCAGTTTTTATAAGGCATAACGCAACTGTTAATTTCATTAGTTTTCTACCTTAAGATCATGTCATAAGGTTCAAAATATGGTGTCTATATTATATATGGTTGGTCTCTATAAAGGGTGAAACAGGTCCTTAGGTCGCGTCCCGGTGGTGCAGCGGTTTTTGCCCGTCCCGTCCCGCCCGCAGTGTCCCCGATTTTGGAGCGCATTGAATTCATAACCGGCCTTTTTGCGCGACAACTTAGCTATCGGTAAGCTAATATGGAACTCGATTCATCTCGACACAAATAATAAACTTTGGGAACAATATTTTTTACCGCTTAATAACCTCACATACCCATAGCTTTAAAATTGTTATGAGTTTTATTTTTATATCCGAATGCATTGCGGGAGTTCATTAGGGATTCGTGGGACCGGGTGGGTTTTGTTTTAAATAATATTCAAGGTTGGGTTACTTTACAAAAGCCAGTTATTAAGAGCTCTAATGTAATTTTCTAATCAAAGAGTGAACTCAACTGTAACATTTATCCAGTACCGTAAAGTCAATCCACATTGGCCCCGCGTGGTGGACTGCAGTCCAATTTCCCAAGGCTATGCTGGCTGAGCCAGTTCTCTAAAGAGAAATTCGTTGACATGATCCCCAAGGTTTTATTAGTCTTCAAAACACTTAGATATAGCAAAGCAGAAAGTACTTATGTTCTGGACAAAAATAAAGTGATGCTTATTCCTGAGTTTCTTCCCGTAAAAAAAAATGTATTCGTAACTATGAATAGTCTGCGGGCAGGTGTTGGCCGGTGCTGTGAAAATCGGGTAAGATGGGATATTCCAGAAGTAGTTTGTGCGACTGTGGTGTCCCTCAGACAATGGCACACCTACTGTCTTGCCCGAACGTACCATTACACTGCATTCCAGGACCTCTGGATGGCAAATGAAAGGGCGATTAAAGTGGCCCAATTTATAACTTGTGACTTCATATGACTCGATAAGAAGAGTATAAGATCATCGCCACGATCTAGTTTCCGGTAGACACCCATGATGGGTGCGCGCGTGACGTAGCATCGTGACGAAGCCGTTAGCCGCTGGGAGCGGTGGACCACACACGAAGTCTTCACAACCTTATCACTGTGGGAAATGTTCACACTATTACTTTTAAGCTTTTATAATAATAAATAATAATAATTAATATTCACTGACATTCACACACCGCCATCTTGCCCCAAGTTAAGCATGAAGCCTATATTATAGATAGTAAACAACGGATAACATTCATATATATATATATATATATATATAATATATAATATATATATATATATATATATATATATATATATATATATATATATATATATATATATATATATGAATGTAAAACACCCAGACCATTACAAACAGACATGTTCATGCACACAAATGTTTGTACTGCCCGGGGATCGAACCCGGAACCCTTGGCATTGCAGTCGACGTCTCAACCGCTACACCAAATGGGTCGTCATGAGCTTGCCTTATGGATATTTTCCAATGACATTGAAAAGGCGTAATCTAGCCTCAATTGACCTAGGAGCTTCTACTATGAACACAATGCAACTGATCAATTTACTTCACTACATAGTATAAAACAAAGTCGCTCTTTCTGTCCCTATGTCCCCATGTGCGCTTTAATGTTTAAAATTACAACGGATTTTCAAATAGATCCAATAAGCGGAAAATATGAAATTATTAACGACATCACATAAGAAACCTCAAAAATAACAGTATTTTTCCACTATTTATTTAGTTATGATACATATAAACCTTGCTCTTCAATCACTCTGTCTTTTAAAAAACCCGCATCAAAATTCGTTGAGTACTTTAAAATTTAAGCATACATAGCATACATAGGGACATAGGGACAGATAAAGCGACTTTGTTTTATACTATGTAATGATATCATTGCTCATACTAATAATTTTTATACCTATCACTCCCACTCAAAGCCGTGCTGTATGGAAAGGCCCGTGCCCTGCAGTGGAACGTTGTAGGCTGATTTATTGATTATGTATTTAATTATGTTTTTGTCGTTGTGTCTGACGGGAGTCGTCCCGCATTGTCCGCGCATGCGTCAGAATGCGTGGACGTCACCGAGTGGCGACATGACCATAAACTGTGACAGCACCAGTGCTCGGAATATCAATCGGCCCAATACTGGGAAATTCCATGGTATTGTCTAGTTGTTAACCGAAGACCCATTTTGGCCACTCGGCGTGACAAACTTGTCGCAATCTATATGATTCGAAGACGACAAAAATGTAGCTTTCAAATGTCTTCATAATCATGCATTCATCAACAGAAATAAGCAGTAATTGTTTCACTCGTTATCTGAGGTCACAATGACTGGTAAATAACATTAGATATGTATTCATTATATTATTATATCTCTGATATTATGTCAGGCTGAAAGCCATCTGCGCTCGCCTCTTGTCCGGTGAAGCTGTAAAATCCATTGGCGGCCATAAGCAAATAGTACCAATTCTAATGAAAGATCTCTTGCCAATGGAAGATACATATGAAATGGTTATTGTGTAAAACTCTTCGCTCACTAGTGCTGAACCTGGAGTTAATCACGTTAACTGACTTCTTAACGTTTTAGTTTGACTTTTTAGTACCCCTAAAAGAGTAAAAGAGACATTTACAAACCTAAATGTGTTTACAAGTCCTTTCATTTTAACAACGGAAACAAGAAAATTTAAGACGCAGTATCTAAACTTGTGGAAAATCTGCTCCGTAATTCTGTTGTACCTAAATATTTCTTCTGTCCAGATACCATATTTCCAAACGTAGACAAAAGCTGCAATAAATTTTTAATGGGCAATACTACTTTAATATATGATTTTTATATTCAAAAGAGGCCGGTAACTTGGATCGAGGCCGGCGCAAAGGCCGCGTGCTGCGGAAACAATGGCCATTGTGAAAAAGCGACACTATGGGGAATCGAATTCACGACCCGCGCCAAAAACAGAGCTATGCGCTCCCGTCTCGGGCATGTAACACCTCCGACATGGGCATGACGTCATCAAAAACTACTGTGCTAGTAAATAAGGTTGTATCTTTACACTAACCTGACCTAACTCGGCACTTTTCACCAATATTATTCCGTTCTGCATGGGTAGGTAATTGCGTTATTCTGGTATTGTAATGAAATAGTATCTTTCAGTGAAAAATTTTTTTTCATCTATCTAACAGCCTCTATGGTCAAGCATTGATTTAGATCGCTGCGTGATTCGAGTTCATGGGTTCGAATGTCACGGGAAAATCGCAAAATAAAATTCACTTTGTGCGATTTTTCTCACTTTTTGGTTGAGATATCGCAAGCTGAATCGAAATAAAATGAATTCGTGCTTATTTTATTGAATAAGTTGTATTACCTTGTTTTTGTTATTTTTATTAATTTATGTGTATGTAACTCTGTCTGCTGCAGAAGATTTTAGTTTATCATGATGTGTACACTATTTATGGATTGCTGTCTAGATTTATGAAATGTATTTTTTTATCTATGTCTGTATGACAGTAATCTGTCTGTGTACCAAAGATAAATAAATAAGGCCGTCGGCCTCGGTTACGTGGATAGTAGTCATAACACCCACTAGAATCGTAGTAGACTACTACTACTTGCTGCATACACCCGCGGAAAGAGCAAGGATTGTGACGACCCATTTGGTCCGACTCGGGGATCGATCGGAAGCCGACCTCTCAACCGCAACACCAAGGGTTCCGGGTTCGATCCCCGGGCAGTACAAACATTTGTGTGCATGAACATGTCTATTTGTAATGGTCTGGGTGTTTTTCATGTATAATATGTATGTATTTACAAAAAATATAAGATACTTATTTAAGCACAAATACTGCATTTAAGATATTTTATTACTGTAAACCAATATGCACGGTTTAATAAGCAACCACCGGTGTTAGTCGCGCACGCGCCGAGCGCATCATATCTCGCAGTGTAATGTGAGATCCGCTGCGTTGCCTACGAGTAGGCCGTGGGTTAAGGCATAGGTTTTTTAATAAAATATATTTTAAAAGAGAAATAACAAAGAGAGTCGGTGTCGTCCTTTTTGTGAACTATCGCTTCCCGATCTGGAGGATGCAGGTTCAAATCCCGCCACGTACAAATGTCTTTTAGAATTCTTTACTGATGTACGTTTATCCGACACTCTTACGGCGAAGGAAAACATCGTGAGGAACCTGCGCTCGGCTGCCTGAAGTCGGCCAATCCGCACTGAGTACCAACAACTGATAGCGGTTATTATTCTCCGTCAATACCGCACTGCACCAGATGTTAGATTCTTTATACTCGGTAATTTTGCCCGAAAATAATGACTACTTACTGTTATTAATTTTCTTCAACACTTTATGTCTGCATGTGTTATGGTCAGGCGTTTCACTTACCATCAGGTGAGCGCAATGACCGTCCCATTTACTTATTTCATAAAAAAATAGTATAAATTATACCTCATTTCCCATTGTAGTTCGTGAGTGCATTATTTAAAATCATGCTTTATTTAACAAGGTGATGACAATGTTCATTAGATAATATTGTTACTTAAGATATTAAGGGGGTGATGTACCCCGACATACACGGTAAAAGACATCAAGATTGCAGATTGTAATAGTAGCCGAGGCGAGATGCACCGCATGCATGCTAATGACGTATCACAGTTGCATCCACACCTGCAGCAGATGCAAAGCAACACCGCACCACGTTTGGCCTGCGTCTCTTACCCGGCCCATCAGGATGCTGACCATCTATTGAAGTCGTGATATAAGGTAATCATGATTGCGATCACATTGTCTACTTGATAGGTTGCCTACTTGATGCTGGTTTAATAGCTGGAGGGATTGTTTTAAAATACTACATTTGAACTGTAACAAAAATTAACGCAGCCTCATCATAAGTCTAGGTATATCGTCTCACTGCGAGCCACTAGTCGCATTGCTTTGGGAAATCGTAACCCACCACGCGGGTTACCGGGTTTGAATGTTAACGTCTACCATCTGTGGCTAGTAGCCGGAACTAAACCTTCAACTTCATCATATACCAGCAATTTTATCCGACGAGGGAGATTGGGATGTTATCCAAAATACTGCGACAAAACAGATCGGTGTCCCAGTTCTTACGATGCTAGTATAATAATTATAACCGAGACCTACGGAGGAGATCAGGTTTTACAATTTGTATCAGGTTTTAAACTTACGTAATCGTTAATCAAACTCGCTACCTAGCACGCCGTTGAGGTATCATATTTTTGGACCTTGATTTGACTTTATATTTTTGGATTTTATATTATTGAGGAGCCTTAGACCGTCTATCGGACTAATTCAATGTATGTTTGTAGGTTATCAGATTCTCTATTTGTTTTGTAAACATGCTTGACCTGGGTCAATTAATCAGAGATGCTCGTGAAGTGTTTTTGTTCCCTTCTTGTTCTTGTATTTGCTGATGTGACAATGTGATGCGTGTAAATGTCTAGGCATTATGGCAGTGGTTTGGCGGGCGGTGACGTCGCGGCGGCACGGCCCGAATGTGCCGCATATCGGCTCGTAGGGCATTCCCACGTCGCCGGCTAGCGCGAACTGCACCGTTAATCAATCGGGCCGTGGGACAGGCGGCCACGTGCCCCCCCCCCCCTCCCCCTTCGCCATAATATACAATGACAACTCCTCGCGAAGACGAGACAAAGCCTCTTTGTCCTGACGTTCCGTCAAGCCCTATTTATAGCTCGTTCCGTCCCCATTTTGACGGACGTCTCGCGGATGAGAAATACGGCCGAGCCCAGCGCATTCTGCGCAGGCGCGAAATACGAAACAATAGCGGTTTAAAATACAATGAGTGCGACCTGAAATACATAACATCAGCGACATTCCCGTCACGAGCGCTCTTACCTTTTTCGACTATTTTGTTCGTGTCGCGGCTGCGCCCGCGCTCCCGACCTCTCCTTATTAATAACGTGGTTTGAATTGGAAATTGTGGAAATGATGACATCGAGAGTGTGGGCGCGGATGCTGATGGCGGCGGCTCAACCGCACTTCCCGCCTAATTGTCGCGGTCGCACCGCTTACCATACATTACAATACGGATCAGCCATTCCGCTGATGTCTTAGTTAATGCTGCTGAGACGTTTCTCATCGTCGTTGGAAACTGCGCCTTGAGCCAGTGCTCCAAGGCTGCTTTTGGGCTGTCCCTGAAGCTGGTAGCGTGCCTGCGGACGGCTACGCAAATCGTCTAATTAACGCGCGGTCGCTCGGTCGAGGTGTGCCGATTTAATAAGAATTAAATGCTAATTTCAATTGCGTCGTGTCAGGCGTCGGTTGTGAGACGATGGGTAAGAAAAGCTTAGTATGCTTTTCTAATGCCGTCTATTCGTGCGGTTTGTATGATCCACAAGGTAGTGCAGGTTGCGCAGGTGAAGTAAGAAGTTCCGAACCCGCCAGGCGCCCGCGACCGCCATGTGCGCTTTATTACGTGACAAATATGTAAATGACATCTACAATGTGCTACCACAATGCCTACATACCTACGGTTTTTGAAATTCCAACTGCATACGTTTTTCTGTAAAATATTGAGTCTTTGTACACGACCTTAAATACATTACAAATACGTAACATTTTTACAGTTTATTTATAACTTAGTACCTAACTTAAATATTTAAAGACAGTACATCCATTGGAGCCCATTGCTGAATATAGACGCCCCTTAATGCTCCCCATCTGTGCCAGCTGTAAGCAAATTGTACGTAATCCATAATTTTCTATGCTTAGGATTATTCCCGATATTGTCCACGACATACATTCAATTTCAAAACTAAACCTGCCTCGTGAGGACATACAACATTTCAACGTATCGGAACCGAAAGTATTTTAGCTCCAGAAAACGGCCACTTGCGCTAGGTTTATTTGGCGTAAATGTAAGCACCTACAGCAGCAGTAGAAAGGTTTGTCTAGTAGGATACTTCCAAATATTGTCGCCTAGAGTCGGTACTGTAGACTCTACGATATAACTTATTACTTTGTTGACGATTTGTTTTAAGTTGTTGTAAATTCATCGTAACATATTATAAGCCTATATTGAATATTATTATGAGCGTCGGTGGCCAATGGTGTGGACTGTCGCCTTCCTACCGGGAGGGCTGGGGTTCAAATCCCGACACGTACCAATGTGTTTTCAAATTTTCTAAAATATATGTACGTTATCCGACGCTCTTACGGTGAAGGAAAACATCGTGAGGAAACCTTAATGCACGCCTGCGAAGAAATTCAAAGGTTGTACGTGAAGTCGTCCAATCCACACTGGGCCCGCGTGGACGACTAAGGCCTAATCACCCTACACGGGTAGGCTCGTTTAATGAGCTGATGATGATTAAATTTATTTCAATACAGAAGATCTATGCTTCATACATACATTTTTGCCAATTGAGTGCTATTGATGTCAGCAAATCGCCTATTGTTTGAAATCTGTAGAGAAAAATGGGCGAATAAGTGGTAATCATATAATATGTAGGAAATTTTCCGGGTTGTTTGGACGGTACAGAACATGCACTGCTTATTTGTATATATGGAGTGCAGTGATGATTATGATAGCTAAATTTTCTTTCTCAATTTGGAGCAAAGAGTTATCGCAGAGCCAGAAAACTTATTGGCGCTAAGGGACTTTATTCCAAACTGCAAATCTTATCTCACCGTTGTAAATTAACATATTTATCGGTTTTTACAGGCTCTACTTCGGCGAGTGTTCTTCCGAGTTCCTGTCGTCTCCCTTTCACCATTGGTTATTAAGGCGTACTGCAAAATTTCATCCGTTTGTAGTTGCTGTTCCCCGTATTCGGACTAAGTATTTCGCGTCTACTTTCATTATGCGTACTGCAAATGAATCGAATGATCTACCTGCGTTTGTGACTTTGAAAATACGAATGAATAGGCTTTTTCTGGGCAAGCTCGCTCTGTCTTAGTGCGCGTCTCTTCCACTAGGATAGTCTGTGCTCATAATCAAGCCCACCATGAATAAACAAAGAGCTAGATGGCGCTGTTTGAATATTGGTAGATGTATAACTGTTTAGAAAAATCTTGTATACCATAAGAGATGGTGTAGACGTTCTTATGATGTTGTGTTTACTTGGTGGTAGACTCGATACTGAGTCGTCTAGGTAGGTACCACCGGAGTGCCAGATATCGTCCCGTGAAATAGAAGTGTGCACTTTTGTGTTTCGGGGTGAGGGCTGTAGCTAGTGAAATTACCGGTTATGAGAGACCTAATATCTGTTGTCTCTGGTGACGGGCGCAGTGCGGCATTGACGGAGGATAATAACTGTTTATCAGTTGTTGGTCTCCTTCAATGCCGCTCTGTCATGGTTAGGCGTTTCACTTACCATCAGGTGAGCTTCCTAACCGTCCTGTACACTTATAACATAAAAATAAAGATATATAGGTATAGGAAGTCTCGGAGGGCGCGTCCTTCCACCCTTATCTCGCGGCGGAAGCGCGCGACGTGGTGCGCGCGCGCAGACGTGCGCCGAATCCTTACCAGCTTTTTACTATTTTCTCACAGATCCTATGGGAAGGACGGGATGTGTGCATACAGTGCGTTGACATCTTATGACAAAAAAACAATGCCTTTATTTGGAATAAAGACTTGTGATGAGAAATGGATAAAAATAATACCTACGTAACTTTTAAACACTCCAAATCAAAATACTCTCATGTTAAAATACACTACCTACACAAGGGACGAATATTTTTCAGATATTTTATGTTATACGTACGCACGTATATTGTGCTTCAATCACACCTGTTTTAACCGGTCCTTCTAGGTAGATTCATACGGATCTCCGAATTGAACTAAACCGCAGAAGGCAATAAATGATATTTTAATATTTACTTAATAGCAAGAAAGACGAACAATAAATGGATCCTTTATCATTAACCATCGGAGCCCAGCCACAGGGCGCAGACTATGGGGGGTGCAAGAGTATTATTTTCTATTTGGTCCCAGGTTATAGACGCTCACACAGGAATATATATTTACGGCACTACTTCCAATGATTTTATAGATTTATATGAACCATTATAAACCATTTTTGAATTTCACAAGTCGCGTAACTATATTGAACCTGCAGCAATGTTCTAACGAGGTCGTTAACATTAAGTTTTATACAAAATATGAAATATATCATGTTGACATGGCGTCGCCGGCAGAAGCAATAGTAATTGCAGACAGTGAGTCAGATGTGGTGTTCACAACGACAAACGAGTGAGCCGTCATCGTGCCGAGTGCGCCGGAGCCGTGCGACTCCTGCGCGGGCGCACTATACGCGGTCTTGATACTTTGCGATGTTATTACGTAGAAATAATAAATATCTAACTACATTCATACAGCGCTGTTTAGCAGTAATTAAAGTGAGGAGCTTATGCTATGGTCATTTAACTATTTGCAATTTTGTCTGCACAACTATCAGCATGCCAGTTCAAGTATCTGGTGTAGTACCTATTTCCAAATAGCCTTATAATAAAGACGCATATTTTATATTACTCATAAAGTAAAAAATGTGTTCTGTTATATTACAAACCATGAACATAAAGCAAAACTGAAATGTTATAGGGAAATCTTGCATTAATTATTTGTGTAAGAATATTTTAGAAATTTTAAAATATTCGTCAATAGAAACGGGTTTACATTAAATTGAAAAATCAATATAAATAAATAGGTATATAAACACGTGTATATATTGAATCAATAAAACCTAATGTCTAGGATGTAAATAATTTTATTTCACTTGGCAGATGTACTCGAGCATCAACGTCAAGTATCAAGCACGTTGCGTCGCGCATGCGCAGTCCGGGCGGCACGTACCCGCGACGTGGCTTCCTGGCGAGACGAGAGCTTCCCACCACCGGCTCCCCCCTCACTATTACCCACCACACGAAAAAGCAATAAAATTGACAACTTTTAGTAACGTAATGACCCGGTGATGGATGTTTGTTTACGTTTCCGTCGTAGTGGCGTTATGGGGAACATTAAACATTACTTCTTTATAGATCAACGGATTTATTTATTTTATTTAAATATGTTGATTTCAAAATCCCAAAGTTAAAGGTTTGTTGCATCTACCAGGATTGGAAACACTGACCACTAGGCATAAATCGATCGATATTTATTTAACAACATTTTACGGTATAAGTAATTAAATTTAATCCGTACGGTTTATTATATACTAATATTTATTATATTTCTTACTTACACGACGGTATTTGTAAAGATTTTCATTGAGTACGAATCGCGAAATCTTATGACATTATTAAAATTAAAATCATTAAGCCAACTTTGATCGGTGACGTCATCAAAACCCTGAAACTTATGTTTCTGTCAAGGTAAGGATAACGATTATAGTTTCTTTGAGAATTTGAATTATAAATAGTAATTCAACATTCTAATCCAAGTAACAATTTAAGGACGCAATAATTATATATGTAGTGTAAGTTGCTAAAAATATTCAAGATACACATCAATTAAAAATGTAAACTCACGATCATGCATATGTCATCAATAACCAACGACAGAGATTCGTTGGTGGGTCCCGCGTGCATTCCTGCGCTGCCGACGCGCGGCAAAAAAGCATGCTTTACGAGTGCATCGCGAATTTGGAACAACATTATGTTAATGGTTGTCTGATGTCCAGGTTTTCCCATCGAGACAACCTGCTCTTAAATGTATTTGTTTTTGAATGATTGACGCAAAAGGTTGGTGAAGGTTGAAAGAGGGAAGTGGAGGACCGGGATATCTGGCTAAATTAGAGTATATCTATATAAATTAGAGTATAAGGTACATGATGATGATTGTAAAGCGTGACAAGTAAAATAATGGTACTAAATATTGACTTGGAAAATTGTATGCGTATATATTCGGTCCACTCTGCGTCGCTTGTTCTATAGCTATTAAAATATATTTTAGGATATTAACCTATCAGATATTGTAAAAAGGTAATACTAAAATACTGCTTTGTTTTTAATGAACATGCTTGTTTCAAGAAAGTTGAACGTCAACAAACATTTCGATTGGCTCACAATCGCCCGTATACATTCTGCCAACGCGTCTCGGCATCCTAAAGCTGAAGCATTCAGTGTTTTTCGAAGGCAATTATAGGACAACACATGTCATGGGTGACACTTGACATAATGACGCTTCCGACCACTGCTTAAAGTTTAAAGTCGAGCGGCTCATCGGAAATGTATGTCCCAAGTACATTGCGTGAATAAAAATGGTATCGAATACTTGTTGTTTGCGTTAGGTGTTTTTGTGAGCCCACCTGGGCCGGCATTAGCATCAGCCTGCGCAGGCGCCGCCCTCGAGCTGACGACAAAAACCCTAGGGCTGCCAGAACCTCGTAATAATGATACAGATACATATTAAATTATATAATAAATATCCACTGACATTCACACAGCGCTATCTAGCCCCATTTTAAGCGAAGAGCTTGTAGTTAGGGTAAAAACAACGAAAAAATATACTTATATAATTATTTTTTGTGAAGACATACATATTATACATATAAAACTCAATTGTATAGATAACAAACATTGGATTTTCTCTAGTCTTTATGCGATAAGTTTTCGTGCGTCTAGGAGACTAAATAATTACATAGGTCATGCATGAGTTTCCAAGTAATTTATACGTAGTGTTGAATTTAGATCGCTGTGTAATCCGGGGATTGTGGGTTTGAATCCCGCGAGGGGAGTATATAGTGAAAGTCACGCTGACTTCCTTACCACCTAAATCACCAGATCGAAATGAAAGATGATTCCGTACATCGGAGGGCATTTTAAGAGGTCTGGTTTTGGTTACAACTTAAGAATGGTCGTCTTTAAGGTTTTTTCTACTCTCAGACCCTAAACCCACTCATCCGCATTGGGCCCACGCGGTGGGTGACTACATAATTTCATCATATTTACACTGTGTGGGAAGGAAGAAAGAAGGGAAGTAGTGGGCCGATGGCTATATTATATTAACCTGGTGGAGGGCAGCGGTAACCATCAGTACCTTAGTGAAACGTAAGTTACGTAAGGACGTGGAATCTGTACCGGTTCATAAAAGGATTATTGTAACCACTGAGAAAGCAAAGGGAAACCACTATATTATATCGATAGCAGCAAAGTAAATACGGTTATCTGCCATTTTGCGAAAGTGTTTTTTTTTTTAAATACGCTTTAAATAATTGCCTACAAGTCTGTATTAAAATTTCGAGTTTAAAAATAATAGCGTAATCTGGCACGTGAATAAATACGTACAATATATTATATCCCACGAGAGCTGTAAATGGCAGGGTTTACGGCGAGACGCAACCCCTTCCATTAACAGCCACGACCACTCCGTCAAGCGTGCACGACTAAGAAGAAGATATTATATGAAACAAACACAATCATAAGATGACCACAGCCCTGTGCATTCTGAAGAATTATTTAAATGAAATGCATCGCGATACTGCATACTGTTGCATCGCGTAACGCTGTTTGACGTCACGCTCTTCCGCTGCTACCTAATTTCGTATTTAACGTATGCCCGGGCAATTTGTCTCAGTACTGTTAAGACTTGCTGATGATGGCGGTTGACGAAGAGCGCACAAAAAACAAGCCGATTTCAAGGCTGAGCTTACATTTTGCCTGTTTTTTTTGTCGCTTGTATCTACTTAAAAGATTCGAATTGTAAAGCGAAATTGACACATGGCAAAAAAACTCTCATTAGAATGCGATTTATACAAAAGTTATGGGGTGTCATTTATTTTTGGCGTTGTTTACTGTATTTGAATTAATATAAACGGCGTATTAGTGTTTAGGAACGTGCTGGAATGAAGCGTTATGTAATTCTATTAAAAATATAAATGCTTACGAAGTTTTTAATTTCTATATTTTCTGTTGGCTACAGAAAGCTATTGTTATTTCAAAATAACATAAACTGATAAGTAAAACATTTGTAAATCATTATCGATAAATAATAACTCGTATGGAGTAATGGTTGAGACGTCAGCTACTACACGAAGGGTTGAGGGATTGATTTCAGTTCAGTACAATTATTTGTGTTGAATATGTGTGATTATATTGATCTAGTGTTTCTACATAGGTAAAATATGTACGTAGGTATTTACAAAAAGTATTTTTTATTATTTTGAAGCACCCATAGAACAAAGTATTAAGGAATAAAGTAATAATACATTTTAAATGAAAATGTGGGAAATAAAATGCAATTTCATAGATATTAGCAAAGAGAAAATGAATTCAAAATTAATGAACATTGTATTAATAATAATATCGCAATTGTAATAATTGTTATTCGCATACCTTACAGGCAGAATCACAGATTTCCCAATACAGGAGATGGGGCAAGCCGCGTTTAAAGTGCGACAACTGTAAGCTCAACGAGCATACACTGGCTGCCAGTTTACGCTCTGTGAGACGAGTCAAGACGCACGAATATTAGAAGAAATTACCGTTTTTTTTCCAAAATGCCATACTGTGCAATTGTAACATGCCATCATCGCAATGAATCAGAAAATTTGCCATGAAATATAATCACTTTTCACAGGTAAGAACCGAATAGAAATTGCGACACTGGGACTGCCTATAAACTTGGCGGCTTGTCCAGTCTAATGTATATTCAGATGTCTGTGGGCAGAATATACTATGTACCAATATCTATTTATGTAATATTTCTCTTGACATATATTCTGTGCAAATAAAATACATCCTGTTCTATTCTATACAAGCTCCTGGCTTAAACTAGGACATAAATATGATTGCGTATTGATTTATATATCATAGATCGTTAAGAGAACAATTTAATTAGACTTTCCAGTCAAATCCGCACTTGTCAACTGTCAGTTAGATATTCAGGTGCTCACTCGCGGATTGTTTCGCCGTAACCGTTTAATTCCGAACGGTGCGCTCGCCCTGCATGCCATGCACCCGAAGTGCACGAATATGCATGTATGCAACGTTAATCCCGTGTTAACTGTCAGCTAATTGCTTCCCATACAGCGTGCAGCTAGAATGGCACTGCGCTACACCTCCCACGGGAACAATTATGTACTTGGTGGACGACTGGATGAATTATTTGTTGAAGAACACTTAAACTTTGTTGCTTATTGTCAAATATGTTATAGGTATTTATTGATTACGCACATACATACACATATACTCACACATACACACCAAGCACGCACGTACAAACAATACACATGTAAATATTTTATTTTGGTAATGGTTCATTGTTAATTTAATATATAACAAGAATATATTGTATTTAAAATTAGTGAACTGGGTATCTATACCAAATACTATGAGAGAGCGAGTTTTCTTAAACCAAGTGAAAATATTTTGCTTAAAGGCAATTTTATGTAAATGTATGCCTATGTTATGAAATAAAGCTTTTATTATTTATTATATTAAACCAATCCAATTGCACCGAGGAGTGAGACAGGGAGACGTTATATCTCCGAAACTGTTCACAGTTGCGTTGGAAGATATGTTTAAGCTGCTCGATTGGAAAGGACTTGGCATCAACGTGAATGGCGAGTACATCACTCATCTTCGATTTGCCGATGATATAGTAGTCATGGCAGAATCCATGGAGGATTTAAGCACTATGCTCGAAACCCTAGACGGAGCTTCTCAACAGGTGGGTCTTAAAATGAACATGGACAAGACGAAAGTCATGTCTAATGCCCATGTCGTACCTATACCGATATCAGTTGGAAGTTCTGTCCTCGAAGTTGTTGACGAATATGTGTACCTGGGACAGGTAGTCCAAATGGGTAGGTCCAACTTCGAGAAGGAGGTTTCTCGTCGAATCCAATTAGGATGGGCAGCGTTCGGGAAGTTAAGGCAGATCTTTTCGTCCAAAATACCTCAGTGTCTCAAGACGAAGGTCTTTGACCAGTGTGTGTTGCCAGTTATGACATACGGAAGCGAAACGTGGTCGCTCACTAAGGGCCTCTTGAATAGACTCAAGGTTGCTCAGCGTGCTATGGAGAGGGCTATGTTAGGTGTCTCCCTACGCGATAAAATCCGAAACGATGATATCCGTAGGAGAACTAGGGTGACCCATAGCCCAGAGGATTAGCAAGTTGAAGTGGCAGTGGGCAGGGCACATAGTGCGTAGAACCGATGGCCGATGGGGCGGAAAGGTTCTCGAGTGGCGTCCACGTAACGGAAAGCGAAGCGTAGGCCGACCCCCAACCAGATGGACGGATGATCTGGTTAAGGTGGCGGGTAGCAGATGGATGTCAACTGCAAGGGATCGGTCCGCGTGGAAATCATTAGGGGAGGCCTTCGTTCAGCAGTGGACATAATTGGGCTGTAATGATGATGATGATGATGATGATATTAAACCAATAATTAGCCTTAAAATCAGCTGGTTACATATTATGAGTATTTATCTTGCCCTTACAGTGCGTGCTGGTGTGACGTCACAGCTCTGTTTTATAATCAGAAGATTTTGCCACAAGTTTTTTTTTTATGCACTTTGGATAGAGCACGCTTCCCTAGATAGAAACTAATTCACTCTTGATTTAATGATCCCCGAATTGTATAATCTTAATAGTGACTAGAATCTTTTGTAGAAAGCAAGTTAGTGCTTTAAAATCATACTTATGTTCCAAAAAATATTTGTAACGTATACCTATTAGTAACACCATAGCCGTTGGACCTTCAGAGCAGACAAAGAGCGTCGAGCTATTTGTCGATTCCGGTGCGCGAGCGCGAGTTACGGCGGCGTCAGTGCGCATGCGCAAGCAGCCTGCGTGCGCGCCCGTACGTGCGCGCTCTATACGCTGCCCACTGCTAGGATACCTGTGTTATGTGGTAGCAACAGCGCAAATATATAATTTATATAAGGGATATATACAAGGCCGTATGCGTGTTAAACTGCCAAACTTTCGTGTTAAACCGTTTTATAGCTATAATATTCGTCCGTTTAATAGGGTAGGATATTTTGAGCTGCAGGAAAGCATCAAAATAGCTTAGTTATTGTATGGACAAGGTTCTTTGAAATTCAGTTCACTTGAAGTAGATTAGTTCATGAGCCGGAACCTTTTCATATACTGCGTGATTATACTATGCCGTAAATATCATCATCCTCAGCTCATTATAGGGTATAATAAGCTGAGAACGGGTAGGCTCGTCCCCACAGGCCTACCCGTAAGGGTGTATAGGCCTTAGTCGTCCACGCGGACCTAGTACGTGGCCAGATTTGATACCGCACCTTCTAGTTTGCACCAATGAGCCACCGACGCTCTTATTAGCATGCAATGAAGTTTATTGGAAATATCGAAAATATTCTAACACTAACATACCTACCATGACATCTACTCCAAATTTAGCGACTTACTGTTACAAAACAACTTTTTAATTTATATTATAGTATTATTTTAATATTAAGGAATAACATGTTACAAATTTTATTGCACCAAATAAATATTTTTCTTTCTCTCTTAATACATATTAACTACTAACTTACTAAACACTTTGAGTAGTAGTATAGCGAAACTTAATCAGACATAATTCGTTACAGACTTTATTTAATAAGATATTTTAAAAATCTAGTCAATTTTATCCGGCAACAAAAATATAAATCAATGGCCTCGTTGCCATATATTATAAAATAATTTATATACTATTTTTGCCTTCGTGAATAAAATCATGTATGTAAGAATCGCTCTACATAATTACGTCTTTAAGGATGCTTCTTAGATGAGAGTAGAGCTTCGACAGTAATACATAAGTACGACCGGTGTGATATCACAGCTTCATAGAAAACCGACGACCGCGAAATTGTTTCGCGTTGTGTTTCGTTGAGTGGGTGAGATTACCGGAAGTCCTAAACCCCTTTTCTCCCACTACGAACTCTTCGAACTTCTTCTACAAAGATCACACACTCATTGTTCAAATGTGTGGATAGTAGTGTTGCTAGGTGTCCAGATTGGCGTGAGACGTCCCGATGTTATAATTGTTCGGGACGCAAAATGTCCCGATTAATTAAAAAATTTTTTTTTTATATCTATATTACGCTACGTAATTTACTAAATTACTAATTATGTCACTGTCAAATTCAAAATAGCACGCATCAGGGTCATATCACTTTTTTTGTTAACTGTCCCAATCTGTAAACTTAAATCCCGATTTTATGACCTCATGTACCGATTTAAAAACAAATCTGACCTAGCAACAATAGAAAACACCCACTTATCATCTGGTAAACAGCCTGCTCGAAAACCTACCAAAAAATAATTTCGAGTTTTAGTTTTACTTTTAGATGCACCAATCTCATTATAGAGATGGCAAGCATCTAACCTAGGTCTTCTATCAGTGGGATCGGGCGTACGCGGCCGCACCACGCACGCAAATGATGTACCACTGTAAATACTAATATGACTTGTACCAAAAGCCGCCACCGACAGAGCGTCGTGTTCCGCCAAACTTGTAAACGAAGCTTTGACTTAGGGCTGCCGAGTATCGCTTGCACTATCACTTACATTATGGTAAGAAACAATATTATATTTACATATTTAATTTTATTTATTTATTGGTGCACAAACCAGCGCTACAACAAAATTTAAATTTTCAAACATATTCATAGGTACATAACTAGTTGTAATACCAGGGGCATGTGCACAGCATGCACGAGGGCATAGGACCAAGAAATGAAACTTAATTACGTGTTACCTTCCGAATAAGCTGTTGGCATGTTGAAGGTTTGAGAAAGGTTCATCATCATTCGCTCATTACACGTCCCACCGAGATTCACGAGCTTACCCGTAAAGGGTGATGAGGCCGTAATCGTCTACGCGGGCCCAGTGCGGATTGGCCGACTTTACGAACAACCTTTGAATCTCTTCGCAGGCGTGCGCATGTTCCCTCACGATGTTTTCCTTCGCCGTAAGAACATTGGGCAATCGTATATACAATTGGCGGGATTTGATCCTGCACCCTCCTGATAGGAAGTCAACAGTGAGTAGAGAACACAACGAGCTACTGACGCTCTTATTAAAAAGGTTGCTGGTAGAGATTGTATGGGGAAAGCTAGACTCGCTACTATCCGAAACTAAATGAAGATCCTATAATAACATGTTATTTATCCTACGTTCAACAGATGCTACAATTTATGTAGGTAGGTTTTATAAGCACTTTCGAATGAGTCGAGTCTGGTGGCTCAGCCAGTAGTTAGCTGAGTCCTCGAGGAGTTTCCATTCTAATTAATTTTTCCTTAGGCTTTCGGGGATGTCGCAGACAGGTTCAAAAGTCCTTTTGGGAGTTCATAGGCCATTTCGTTGGCAATTACATCGGAATGACCTTATTCCTATTTGAGAGTTACCCTGTTGCTTTCTCCAAGTCTTCCATGAGTATTTTTAGCAGAAAACTTCAGTCCGACAAACTGCACCAGTGGTAGCTCAATTTGACATTCATAAGTGTTCTTTAAGGATTAAAAATTGGGAGAAAACTTTTCGATTACTAGGCATAGTGGGAACCCTGTTGGTGTACCGTAGCTCGGTTACGTGATCTCTGCGTCGGGTATAAAAATCCAATTTGCATGTGTTTAGCGGACAGATGGCGCCAGCGGAGGAGATGGTATCGCGCGCGTGACGAGCCGCTTCCCAGGACTCCGCGCCGACGTGCACTCGTTACTTACACAACTAGCATCAACTAGCTAGAATAGTAAACATCATCAGCCTATAACGGTCCACTGATGGGCATAGGCTTTGTCACACAGTATGGCTATGCGGGACATCGGGCCATTACACTGCCACGGCAAGCACATCAAAATAAATAGTTTGCAACTGAGAGAACTGCTTTATGATTATTTAATTATCAGCTCATTCCACGTACCCGCCGAGGAGCCAAGCCTACCCGTAAAGGGTGTATAGGCCTTCATCCGTGCGGGCCCAGTGCAGATTGGATGACTTCACGCACAACCTTTGAATCTCTGCCCAGGCGTGCGCAGGTTTCCTGACGATGATTTTCTTCACCTTAAGAGCGTCGTCGGATTCGATCTCCGGGCAGTACAAATATTTGTATACATGACCATGTTTGTTTGTGTTGGTATGGGTGTTTTCTATGTATAATATTTATGTATTTACAAAAAGGTATATAAGTATGTTGTCAACGGATAACGTTGTTTATTATATATGCTAGTGCTAGTTTGCGGTTAGATGGCGCTGTGGCACTAACATTGGATACTTATTATTTCTAAAAGCATTAAAATGCAATGAAAACCTTTACACTGCAAATACCTGTGCCGTTTGAAAGATTTTCATCCAGTTTTTTTTTGGTTTGTCGATAAACCTAAGCGTGTTGATCCCCAGTGTGCATGCGAGGCTGCCCGCCACTGGCCACTGCAAACAATGGTTGTTATGAGGTGCTTAAGATGCCGGCGGGCGTCGGCGGCCGATTTACGCGGCGCTCGCGGCTTCCCAGAATGTTAAACGGTCGCAGTTCACTTTGTTACATTGATATCGGGGCTTGGACGCCGGTTTTTGTCCAATTGGACAAAAACTTTCCATCTTAATAGTTGCCATCTTTATCACAAGTCGGGAATTAATGGGGAACATGGTCGGGACTGTGCCTCTAACTTTGCACGTGCACATGTGCACTGGATATGGCATTTAGAAAAAAAACTGTATATGATAGGCTGTACAGCTAATTTAGTACAGTTCTGTATTTTTTGGGTATTTTAAACCATCTATTTTATAAACGTGTACCTACTTAGGCCGATAACACAAGAAAATTTGCAGGTGAAAGCTAGCTGCAGATAGTGACACAAAAAAGTGACTTTAATTAGATTAGTTATGGGTAAGCATTTGTGGGTAAAAGTTACTTACCGAAAACGTTACGGATGATATCGGTAGAAACTCTCCAACCGCATAACACATTTAAAATGCAGCTGGGTAATTTTATAAGGTGTTTGAAAAATATATCCAGACTTTTCATTATCACTCAATTCAGAAGCACAAACACTTCGAAATAATGTGTTAGCAACGTTTTTATATAAAAACTTTAGCATAAAGAGGCTGGTACTGAATGATATAATAAGCAATTTCTATACATGGTTGGCAGGCGTCACCAACGTGTGACATAGTGCCTCAATGCCAGGAGTTGGCTCCCTGCCGACGGCGATACGTCATCATGGCAGCTTGACAGCATTAAGTCCTCATCGAACCGACATTAAACTATTGCTTCAACTGGAATCTATGTAAAGCTTATGATATAAACTGCATCGATATTTGACGACTCATTTGGTGTTCCGGTTGAGACGTCGCGCGTCGACTGCAACACCAAGGGTTCCGGGTTCGATCCCCGGGCAGTACAAACATTTGTGTGCATGAACATGTATGTTTGTAATGGTCCCAGACCATTACAAACATACATGTTTTCTATGTATAATATGTATTTACAAAAAAAATATAATTTATCCGTCGTTTAGTACCCATAATACAGGCTTCACGCTTATCTTGGGGCTAGATGGCGCTGTGTGAATTTTAGTGGATATTTATTATTATTAATTAATCAACATTTGTTTTGTTTGGTTTTGTGTTTCGGGATGAGGGCACTGTAGCTAGTGAAATTACCGGGTATAAAAGACCTAACATCTGTTGTCTCGGGTGACGGGCGCAGTGCGGCATTGATGGAGGATAATAACTGTCTGTCAGTTGTTGGTCTCCTTTAATGCCGCTCTGTCATGGTCTGGCGTATCACTTACCATCAGGTGAGCGTCCAGACCGTCCTGTACACTTATAACATAAAAAAACAGAAAACATAATTTCAACAAAAACCATTATAAGTAAGAATATTAATTAAGTTAATGTTTAATAATTTTATATCAATTTATTCCAACTTGATTAACAGAAAATATGTAAAATATAATAATATAATGTACTTATTCTCATTATTTTTAATTTAAAATAGGAAAGCACACATATGTTAATGCAATTAATCTTGGATGGTGTAAATCGCACCTATTATTGCTTTGAGAATTTCATTATCGTCTCGATTACTCGTAGGTACTCAGTAGTCGGTGACTTAATGGTGTGGACTGTCGCTTCCTACTGGGAGGCTGAGGTTTAAATTCCGCACACGTACCAATGTGTTTACGAATTTTCGAAAATATATGTACGTTATCCGACGCTCTTACGTTGAAGGAAAACACCATGAGGAAACCTTCATGCACGCCTGCGAAGAGATTTGAAGTTGTGTATGAAGTCGTCCAATCCGCGTGGACGACTTAAGCCTTATCACCCTATATGGGTCCCCTCTCTGGGGACGTTTAATGAGCTGATGATGAAATCTATTTGTTTATAATTTGTTTATACGAGTAAAGAATAACTTTTCATTTCTATAGTTTATTAACTCGACCTACATCTTGAATTGGAACAAGTCATGCTGCCGTGCCATCTTAAATTTGTGATATGATTTAAGGAAAGGTGATACGTAGGTGAAGTCGTTTGACTAATACAGGGCCTGCAAAGGTTTTTTTTACGAAAACGAGCGTAAAATCGAAAGGGTATCTAACGCGCGCGGGAGCGAGCTGCTTGTATTTATAAGGTGGTTATTTAGTGTAAACGCGAACGCAGTTTAGGGCTGGTCCATATGAACGTCATTATTATAATAAAAATATTATCTTCAACAAATGATTTCTAAATATAGGCTCAATGGTGTGGACTGTTGCCTTCCAACCGGAGAGCTGAGGTAAAAATCCCGCCATGTACCAATATGTACTCGAATTTTCGAAATTATATGTACGTTATCCGACACTGTTACAGTGAAAACATCGTGAGGAAACCTAAGCACGCATGTGAAGATATTCATAGGTTGTGCATGAAGTCGGCTAATCGGCACTGAGCCCACGTGGACGACTAAGGCCTAAACACCTTACGTGTAGGCTCATGCCCCTCAGTGGGGACGTTCAATGAGCTGATGATGAAATAATAAGTATTTCCTGTAGACTATACTATCGGGGAGTGGTGAATTTGGAAATATTTTAAAATTTTACGACCATGGTGTAATTGTTGGAATGTCGGCTATGACACCAAGGTGCGATCCCCGGCAGTCAAAAACCTTTGTGCATGTCTGTTCGTATTGCTCTAGGTGTTTCTATGTAGGTATATACATTATACCTATATGTTATATAAGTTTGTTTTAAAAAGAAAAGTATGTTCTTTTGTTTACAAGACTGCTAGGTCCGCATGGAAGTCATTAGGGGATGCCTTCGTTCAGCAGTGGACGCATTAGGCTGCAATGTCTTCATTATGTCTTTATTTTTAATCTGCTGTAGTCTTTCGTCAAATAAACGGTTTTCTTTTTTTCAATGACGATGAAAATAAGGTTATTATATTAGTTCTAAAAAATTGTTCGTATAGTTTTTATTGTCTGGAATGGCGTCGGCAGCCCTATTGGGCTGTTGCGTATTTCGGTGCGCAGGAGCAACGATCCGCCATCTTTAAATTCCTATCAATTTCCGACGCAAATGGCCGATCGTGTAATAAGGATACCAGTATACGGTCAGCAAAAACAATGTACAGCGGGATACCTTTTTATTGCCATTGCTGAATATTTAATTCATATATCGAAGGGCTTAACATAATTAATTAATGGGTTCTTAAATAGGTGAAAGAGCAAATGTTAATTCAAGATATTACGCACTGAAAACCACATGTTTTCGTAAAGTTCGCCTATTTGTTGCTGTGGATATCAACATTTATTAATATATTTTTTGCTAATTAACAGAGCTGCTTACATAGTTAAATTGAAATCTATTCATGATTTTAAGGCTGCATTTTGAATCGTAATCAAAATATTTATATTTATTTTAAAATCCAAAACAGATTTTGCGTAGCTGTTCTAATGATAATATGGAAACGTAACTTCGGATAGTTGTTCGAAATTCTAACGAGCCAATAATATTGAATTGTTCGTCATTATAAATTTGTATTTAAAGAAAACCGTTTGCATATAATAACGCTTACCTATAAGTATCTACATTAATATTTGAAAAAAAAAAATTACTTTAGCAATAAACTTGTGTTTGAGATTAACAGTTATTTACAAATAAGAGTTCCACATACCAATAGAGGCTGGGTGAACATTATCGTTTCATCATCATCAGCTCCTTAAACGTCCCCACCGACCACCCCAGGGGCACGAGCCTACCCGTATAGCGTGATAAGGACTAAGTCGTCCACGCGGGCCCAGTGCGGGTTGGTCGACTTCACGCACAACCTTTGAATCTCTTCGCAGGCGTGTGCAGGTTTCCTCACGATGTTTTTCTTAACCGTAAAATCGTCGGATAACGTACATATATTTTTAAAATTCGAAAACACATTGGAACGTGGCGGGATTTGAACCTCAGCCCTCCCGGTAGGAGGGCGACAGTCCACATCATTGAGCCACCGACGCTCATAATCGTTTATCACAATTTTATTCATCTCGTTAACAATACATCAATTAATTATGCAACGCTCGTTGACACTTAAAACGAACATAACACGAAATTATCACACACTCATTCCGAAGAATAGCGATATATATCATTAGAACAATGAAAAGCACAGCTTGTACGGAGAAATACACCGTGACATTTATCGACTATTTCTACGAGCAATGTGCATACTTTTTTTGCTAATATTATTGCATGAGTGGTGGTTTTAAGAAGCTCAACATGGTGCGGCCTCCCCGGGTAGACCGTACCTATTCCGGAAATTCCAGGAATATGAATTTGAATTAAACATATTTATTACGGGAAAATAACACCATGTGGTAACCACCGTGACTATATTCATAATTGCTTGCTAATGATGACAAGTCCTTTCTGTTAAAATTCTTTTTATTTAGCATGTTTGTCATGGCAATTATTTTTGTTTTGTCAAGAATTAAATAAGTGATATTAATGCGTTCAGGTGTTTGATGGGGCTGCCGCGACACTGCAGTGCGTCAGGTATGCTAGCAAATGCTGAGGTCGATGGTTTTTCAACCATAATTCGAAAGCGTGTTGCATCCCTGATCCACCGTGTACGCGGCAGCACCAACAGCCTTCTGCAGACGGTCGCGGCGAGATTGGGCGTGGACAGTGTCATTATGCAACACTGGCCCACATATCGCCAAACACTCTAAATGACCCTCTTTGTACTCAAGAAATATTGTACTAACATAGTTGTTTAAGTTTAATTGTTACTAACACTATGGACTCACGTTCGAAATATATGATTTTTATTTTATTTATTTATTTAAAAACAAAGGTTCTATTTACTGGTATCGATAGCAACCATAAGTGTCTCCGAACTAGGGTTATTATATCACAATTCATACATGTTTACCTATTAATAATAATAATTTATTATCTATTATTATGTTTTCGAAATCCTTAGATTAACGGGCCAAATAGTGGCCTGGTCCTTTGGAAGGCATGTGTGGGGCCGAAGCCAACAGCACAGATGTCCTTTTCGATTTTTTATTTTATTTTTTATTATTTACCTATTGGCTGTTCTCTTCTGACATCCAAACGTATCAACTCATTACATAAACAAAACTGCAATGACTTAAGACATCGATGAAATATAAATAAGCTTTTTACAGGTTATATCTATTCACAAGACGGTTTAAATATTTGTCATAGTAATTCATTCAGTCAACACAACAACAAAATACATTTCAAAAACTATTTTTTACGTCAAGTGACGTAAACATTTAGTTACACAGTAGTTATTAAGTTGAAGCATAATTGCAATCTCGCTCGGCGCGGGCGCACGCGGTAATACCCCTAAATCATAGGCGGGTAAGTCGGGAGCGGGCAATTTGGTGCGACAAGGCGCGCGCGCCCGCCCGCAATCAGCCGCGATTACTGCCAGGGCTGCCAACTCTTACATAATAGGTTAGGGTAGGTCTTTTCGCATATAGTATGAACTTGATATAAAACCTCTTTGGCTAAACTATTTGTATCTGGCTGGTTTTGGTGTCATTGAAAGTTAAAATTTTAAAGAAGACAATTCCAAATTCAAATGTGGAAAATGTGTGATTTCCATTTGTTTTTGCAAGATGAGTGAATACTATGAAAAGATTTTAGACATTTTAAAATGTTTCTTCGAAAAAGATTAAAAACAACGTAAGCCACGAAAAAATGTGCAATGTTTATGGACCTTTAATGGTACAGTGTGTGTGAGAGTAGTATAATTTGGTTTTCAGTCCGGAAATGTTGATGCTTTGACATCAAATCTCTGAATTGAACACGCACGTCACCCCGCGGGCCGATCGCGTTATTATAAAACGAAACGTTTCGATTATAAATATGGGTATAACGATAGCCTTTCCGATCCTGCAATAGTTGACATGTTCGATATTCTTATTTCCATAAGGTAAGATTCAATTTCGTCTGATCTAGCTGTCAAATGATAAGCGAGCTATGAAATTGACCAAAAAGTTGTGTTTCGGTCTAAGTGTAGTAACGTTATACTTATAACTGTCAAAATTTGGCGCATTCAGCCTACAGGGCTGTCAGTTCTTACTTAATAGGTTAGGTTAAGTCTTTTCGTATATAGTACAACTTGTAATAAAATCTCTTTCGACTATTAGTACCTGGCTGGTTTTCGAGTCATTTAAAAGCATATATTAGCGCGCTATAGTTAAAATTTAAAATTTTAAAGAAGACTATTCCAAATTCAACTTAGGAAAATACGTGATTACCATATGTTTTTTTGTGCAGGTTTGTTACGAAGGGAAGGTGGTCCTTAAATATGACACGTCTTGTTGTAGTTATTTCACGGCACGGATAGTTGACTGCGAGCAATTTGCCGCGACAAGGACTATCGGCTGACAATTAAGAGGAGTGGCTTTACATGATATCAATTCAAATTACTCTTGCGAAATACATTTATGGTCACTAGTATGTCGTAACCGTCTTTTGATTATTATACACTAGCTGCGCCCCGCAGAATTTACCCATTGTATAAGATATTCTCCCGCAGTTAAACCTAAAATTGCTTCGGTAAATAACGCAGGGAACAGTCAGTAAGAAATAAAAAGAGTTCTTTATCCAACAATAATATTCTATAATACTTACAGCAATGTGTTTGATCTAATACACATTATTAAATATATACAAAATTGGTTTAAATCGACAGCAGCTGGTATTCGACAGTACGTTTATAGCCGGTGAGTTTCCCAAAAATACAAGGTCAAAATAATACGGACAAATTACTGCTTATAACTGCCATAATGAATGCTTTATTTATGCATTTACTAATATTCAACTTTTGTTTTCATACACGGACACTTTATTTATACTTAGGCTGTTTGAGGATTTTTGACTTTACCCGGTAGACGTTTAAATTTAATTTAAAGTTTGTTTAAGTTTTCAAGATTTCGGAGTTTGAAAGGTCTTAATTTTTTTCCTTGATATGAATAATTATATCAAGCAGACATTTATTAAGAGTAAGAATACATTACAGAATACAAGGACGAAACGAATAAAAAGTTATGACGATCTAAAGTCATGAATTTGGAATTTCAAAGAAAAATAATAAAAAAGTCATGTCTAAACTACCGTGAAACTTAGATAAGTAGCGTAAGACTCCCCAACCCCCCAAAAATCCTGTCGGGCCATGCGCCAAACACCCTACAT
The DNA here is from genome assembly GCA_019425675.1 of Leucinodes orbonalis. Taxonomy (NCBI): domain Eukaryota; kingdom Metazoa; phylum Arthropoda; class Insecta; order Lepidoptera; family Crambidae; genus Leucinodes; species Leucinodes orbonalis. The sequence goes on from PQWD01005543.1 coordinate 37,282, forward strand.
ACGAGTAACCTCCGTAGTTTAGTTGTCTGGGCGTTGGTTTAGACCGCAGCGTGATCCGGGGTCGTGGGCGGAAAAACACTGTACGATTTTCCCTAGTTTTGTTAGGTTTTGCAGGTTTTCTTTTTTCATAGTGAATATTGGTTTTGGCCGAAGGTGGTCTTTACAGCTTCACCAGACAATTGGCGAGCGCAGATTGGATCACAAATTTGTTCGTAAAGAATGTGATTGATTTATGCTTTGGGAAGGCACGTTAAGTCGCCAGTCCGTCTACGATCTTGGAGTAGTACATCACCCATCCGCACCGTCTGTGGGTGGTTACGGCCCAATCTCCCCATGACTATGCTTGCGCAATGGATATTCGGCACAAGCGAGGAGTAGGTTTTTTATCTTGAATACAGTAATTTAAGTAAACAGAGAATGTAAATAGACAGTGGCAGATGGATTTCAACTGGCAAGGACCCATCCGCGTGGAAATCATTAGCGGAGGCTTTCATTCAGCAATGGATGTGTTTTAGTTCTAATGATGCAGAGAAGTAGCCAGGGCTCAGATTGATCGATGATGTTCTCTCCGAGTAAACATCTTGTACTTTACGGTGAAGAAAAAACATCGTGAGCGAAACTTGCGCTCGTCTGTGACTGATACACTGCGAAGATATTTCAAGGTTGTGCTTGCAGTCGTCCAACCCGCACTGGGCCCGCGTGGACG